>VBSK01000202.1:0-28006 GCA_006112555.1 Tuber indicum | reverse complement strand
GATATAGTTATGCCGCAGCTCGATGGTGTCTCGGCAGCCTCCCTGGTCAGACAGTTTGACAGCACGACCCCCGATTATAGCAATGACATCAAATATTCGCCGAGACGATATTAATATGTATTTCAATCATGGTGAGACATTTTACCTATGGAAGTCGGTAGCAGGGTTAATCGAATACCTTTTAGGGATGAACGATGTATTACCTAAACCCTTCACCAAAGAAGGGCTTCTCAACATGCTCGAAAAATCCCTCTCGCACCTCAAGGCCAACGAAGGGCAAATACCTACACAATTGAATTTTAATGAGCACGACAATAGGATTATTGTGGAACAAGGCAATATTATGGCCCAAAGCGGACTTAAATATTCCCAGTCGCCTTCAAAGTCACCCCAGAACGCGGTATATTGTATGGGCGCCCGCCGTCTGATGCAGTCGAGGATCCGATCGGAGAAACACCCTCAGCTGTTGAAGATACCGCTTATGCGAATCTCATACCGGTTACTTGGGTGACAGTACTGCGCCTCGCACAGCCGGCACCTTTCCCTCTCCTGGGGCCCTCGCTCATGGAGTCCGACGAGGTGCTTCAGAATGGATGGTAGCCACAACAACTCATGGGTCTCGATGCTAAAAAGACACGCTATTAGGTTTTTGTTGGCAAGCCGAGCCGTTAGGTTCCCCACCCCCTATAGTCTCTCGTTATCCCGGAAGGTCCTTTGGAGTCACGGACACGGTCATCTTGTTTAGGTGATCACAGCCATCTCTGGTTATTTCTCCCATACCTCTGTTGGGATGTCGATACGAGTGAGGGGTGATTTTGTTGCCCCCACTTGTGTCTTCAACTGTGAGCGGTTATCACGCACTGGATGGCAATGTTGTTTTTTTTTCCCCCTCTGGAACCATGGCGTTTACTTTGATTGGTTTTAATTTATTCGATTTTAATTTATTCGGTGGCCGTTTCCCGTACTCCTTGCCCAGGTTCTACTCATCCAAGTGTTTCTATGACTTATTCACTCCTCAATCTTAGTGGCCGGCAGTTCGCGGTTGCGCATAGTTTATCGGTTTCCACTTATCCTCGTCTTTATATCTTTTTCATTTCATTGGCTCGATCTCTTTCTCCCCTCCTAACACTTTTTCTTTTGTAAACTTATA
This sequence comes from Tuber indicum, assembly GCA_006112555.1. Classification (NCBI taxonomy): domain Eukaryota; kingdom Fungi; phylum Ascomycota; class Pezizomycetes; order Pezizales; family Tuberaceae; genus Tuber; species Tuber indicum. The sequence goes on along the minus strand of VBSK01000202.1, from coordinate 26,856 downwards.
AGTTGGGTATCTACCCTTGTGGTGTGGGGTTTGGGAGTTTCTTCTGCTGGCTAAATATTGGATGATGGGATCACCAGGGCAGAAGAGCTCCTTCCGAGCCTTAGAGGGAGAAAGGTGCAAACGGCCTGGCTCTTGGGATTTGGCTAGATTGTAAAAGCATGCTAATGCGTAACGTACCGCACTACTTGTAGAGTAAGACTGCGCCCAGTAATCATCAGATAATAACATTGTGGAATTGGCGTTCAGCAATGATACAAGGACAGCCAGCCACCATTGTTGTAAAAGTTGATTATGATAGATAGCGCACTACCGGTATGCTCCGGTCTCAAGACTGAGTTGGGGCATAAATTTATGGCGGGGGAGGATTGAAGGATTGGCACGGGGGATTTTAAGCGCGGGGAATGGGGAGTGAATACCTACTCAAGTAGATACGAGTACTCGTACTATAGACTACCGTGGAGAACAACATTTCAAGTATTTCAGCTCGTAGCTCACTGCCAACACAAGCACGTACCGCACTCTACAAGTATGATAAAGCAAAACGTCTTGCATGCTTTCGGCCAATTTCTCGGCAATGGGAAACCTAGTCAATCACTGAAGAGAGTCATAAAATTTCTGGGAGTCATCGGATAGTACCGATACTCATTGCAAGTACGATACAGTATAAATTTATCACACTCATTCAAAACTCGAAACGGTTCGCTACTCTTGTGACCCAGTACGGTAAATCTGGAACCCTCAAAAGAGTAACATGAAGCCACCCGCTGAGTCACTTCAAATGGGTGTAGCATTGGCAGTGGTAGTGGCTGTGCTGACTACGGAAGAAGGGGAACCACTCTGACGAGTTACCTTACAGCTTCCTTGTGCTCTTCTGCCCTCTTACCTTTTTGCTTACTTACTGCACCGAGACCCTTGCAGCCTCCTCTCTCTTCCACCTCTGCTTCCTCTCCCTCCTCTTCCTCTTTGTTGTCTGTCGGCTCTTCCAACTTACTTTGCTTGGTCTCTCCTGTCGAGATAAGAATCATTCTCCTGCTGTACTTCACCCTGAACTCTTCGGCGTGTTTAACTCTTCTTCCTTTTCGACTCCTGGATACCCTCGCCTTGTTGTCTTTTGACCCTTCGTAACCTGTTCATTTGACACGACCTATACCCCTCCTTTCGTCTCGCTTTATTCTACTTCCCTTTACTCTTTACCCTAATCCTCTGCTACTCTACCTCTTGTGTTTTCCGCAGCCATAAAACGGTGTCGTTGTTTGGTCTAATTTCCAAGCAACGAGCCTTAACACAACTGGTCACAACGGTTGCCTCTACCAAAAAACGAAAGGCTGCGGATCAGGTCGAGGCCGACACCAATCCGGCCCCCAAAAATTAGCACCGGTCGCTCCATCTGCAACTTCAGCAACCACCACAATGTCGAGCGATGACGAATTTATGTCGGACCAGTTGTCAGATGATCAGTACGAGGATGATGATTATAGCTTGGGTGAGCTTGGTAGGTCATAGTGGACTCAACTCCTCTCCATTTTTCCTTGGAGTTGCTGACACGTTTTTTTGAAGAAGACGATGACCGCTACTTAGATGACGTTAAGGACGAGAAGCCATCAAAAAAGGCCTATGAAGTCGATTACAGGGTTCATTCTGATGAGCAAATTCGTGCCGCCCAGCAGATACAGATTGAAGAGGTTTCTAGCATTCTGGGTCTCCCAGGGGAGCAGTGTGCGATATTACTGTTTGCGTTTTTTCAAGTGGCAAAAGGATCGACTTATTGAAAAGTATATGGATACTCCAGATGAGGTCCTGGAAGATGCTGGCTTAGGACCGGGATACGAAGCCCCAGCCGTGCTTGAGAAGTTGAAGGGGTTTAGCTGCGAGATCTGTTGTGATGATGAGCGTGGTCTGGACACATATGCCATGAAGTGTGGCCACCGTTACTGCGCAGATTGCTATCGGCAGTATATCGAGTCGAAAATAAAAGACGAAGGAGAAGCAAGCCGGATAGAGTGCCCTTCAGAGGGCTGTTCTAGAATTGTGGGATCGAAGACGATTGATCTTCTTGTCCCCTCTGAGATTAACCATAGGTAAGCTCTTGTGAATACGCGATTGCGCATGACAACCTCGCTTACACTCGGTTTTAGATACAGGGAACTACTTAACCGGACTTATGTCGACGACAAGCCGAATCTGCGATGGTGTCCTGCCCCGAACTGTGAATATGTAGTGGATTGCGCGATAAGGCCGACACAACTACACTCGATTGTTCCAACTGTCCAATGCAGTTGTAGCCACCAGTTTTGTTTCGGGTGTGGTTATGCGGACCATCTTCCCTGCCCGTGCCTCCTTGTCAAGAAATGGTTGAAGAAATGTGAGGATGATTCGGAGACTGCCAATTGGATATCTGCGAACACAAAGGAATGTCCGAAATGCGTTTCTACAATAGAGAAGAATGGAGGTTGCAATCATATGACTTGGTAAGTTACCAGAATTTTCTTTAGTGTTCGAGTTTGCCTAATCTAGTTGCTTAGTCGAAAATGCAAGCACGAGTTTTGCTGGGTTTGCATGGGACCATGGCAGGAACATGGAACCAGTTGGTATAATTGTAACCGTTTTGAGGAGAAGAGTGGGTCTGAGGCTAGGGACCAACAAGCGAAATCTCGAGCGTCATTGGAACGATATCTTCACGTAAGTCTTGGGTTTGGCGTATCCTATAAGGCATGGACTAACATCTCCGTTCTAGTATTACAACAGATACGATAATCATGACCACTCAGCGAAGTTGGATAAGGACCTTTATGTTAAGACTGAGAAAAAGATGACGACTCTCCAATCATCCTCTGGCCTGTCGTGGATTGAAGTTCAATACCTCGAGGCCGCCTCCAAAGTTCTTCAACAGTGCCGCCAAACTCTCAAATGGACATATGCGTTTGCGTTTTATCTGGAGCGGAACAATCTTACATACATCTTTGAGGATAATCAAAAAGATTTGGAAATGGCAGTCGAGACATTGAGTTCACTTTTTGAGATGCCAACTGATCAACTTGCCAACGCCAAAAAAGAGATGATGGATAGAACCGCGTATGTTAATAGTCGGCGTATAATACTCTTGGAAGACACAGCGAAGGTGCTTGCGGAAGAGAAGTAAGTTCCCCCTTGCGCTAGTGCTCAAGTGACGGTTGATCCGCAGGCTGACAATGTTAATTTATAGTTGGAAATTTACGGTTGATTTGAAGCAGTAAGCCTGCGGTAGATATCAAACTCCTAGTACTTGAGTAGAGCTTGTCATTTCTTATTCTGCTTTCTGTTGTATTTCGGTCTGGTGGGGTTTATCAGGGGTTGGCAGTGGAAATTTCCTTACCGCAATAGGCTCGTCAAGCAATCATATGTGGAAAGTAACATCTTTTAATCTTCTCGCTTGGTATTCCTTCTCTTGGACCGGTATTGTGTTTTAATCCTCTGGCCGAGCGAGGATATGGGTCCTACTTGGTACTGGTAATGCCCATATTTTGAATCTGTTTGATGGTGGAGTCTTTTCATTTCTTCTGATTGAGCGTGGAAATGGGATCTACATTGGGGTACAGGAATGGAACTGGTGAACATGGAAGGCGAAGGAGGGGTTATTATACACTTTTTGCTTTTGATTTTTTGCGCCCTCGGTTTTGTGGTTTGTTGCTATTCATTGGTTCTTTTCTCTTTTCTTTTTCTCACTCCCTTTCTCATTCCCAATCCTTTTCCCTCTGCGATCACCTTTCGCATATTTATCTCGCGCTGTTGATCAAGCTATGTGCTGTCGCTTTCTTTTCCTCTCTTTTCTTTTCTTCTTTCCATTTCCGTTCTTTCCCTTCTCGTTTTCGACGGGTCTGGGTGGCTCATGGTGTGGTAGAGTCCCTTCCGATAGGGGGAAAAAGTTGAGATGTTTTGCTTAGATTGCAGAGTGAAGTGGCCAGAGTTGAAACTCGCCAAAGTCACACGCATGCGGGTAATTAGGCTACGATATCCTGATGTTTTTGTTTATGATACCGGTAGAGAGCTGTCTCAAATCTGTACTTATTAGTAATCCGCGGAATGTTTGGGCTCTGTGCTCAACTAGAGCGTTCTACTTTTCTTAGAATTCCTCTCAATGGGACGGCGTAATACCACGATGTAGGGTGGTTTGGAGTGTTGTAGAGATATGAGTAGGATACTAGTATGTGGAATGGTGTACTATGTATAGCACGAAGATTTTGAGGCCAATCTCTTGTGGCATAGTTAAATTTCGCAAGTTTCATTGCCAGTTCAACTTCCGTGTCATGGTTGTTAATGAGGTATGATACCAGTAGTTTTACTCCGATTGAATCATGACCAAAATAAACTTATACAGACCGCCGTATCTATGATAGCAGCCTGCTCTCAAATCATAGTGCCTAACCACCCCAACCATGGAACCTTGTTGCTTGTTCATGCCCTATGTTCCACGTTCGCTCGTCCGCTCCGCTCCGCTTGCTCCCAAGGCTCTGTCCTGGTTCAAAAGCTTCACTTTCGCCCCCTCCTCGCTGCTAACCACACGACCCACCACGCCCCTCGCCTCACCATCTCAACTCCCTTCCCGCCCTGCACTTGTTGCCACAAGAATGTACCCCTCCAACAGTCGCCCAGGAGGCCATGGCACCAATGGAGCCTACGAGATCACACCCATGAAACCCAGCGAGCATTCTCCAACTTGGCTAGGGAAATGGAGCGTCCAAGACAGACCATTACCCGAAAAAACAGCTATCAAAGCCATTCATGTCTACGACTTCGATAACACGCGTAAATAATACGTCCTTCCAGAAACTAAAACGATGGTTGCTAACTAGTGTTCGACTCGCGGCACAGTTTTCAAGTCACCGCTTCCTAATGCGAAGATCTGGCACGCTAGTACACTTGGGCAGCTGATGAATCGGGATATCTTCAAAAACGGAGGTTTGATTATCCCGACAAATCCCAGATTTTTTTTCTTCTTGCATGGTGTTGATCGGATTATGCAGGTTGGTGGCATGATTCGCGAATCCTTGCAGCTACTGGTGAAGGCATCGAGGTCGAGGAACCACGGAGTTGGGAAGGCTGGTGGAATGAACGGGTTGTGACTTTAGTCGAGCTCTCCATGCAACAAAAGGATGCGCTCACGATTCTTCTCACTGGGCGTTCCGTGGGGGAGTTTGTGCCACTTATCAAGCGGATGGTTGCCAGCAAAAAACTCAATTTCGACATAATCGCGCTGAAGCCTGAGAGAGGGCCTGGTGGTGAGAACATCAAGAATACCATGCATTTCAAGTGCATGTTCTTGAATGATCTCCTCAACACCTATATCCATGCCGATGAGGTCAAGGTTTATGAGGACCGCGAAAGACACGTGAGGGCGTTTGAATTATTTCTCAAGGATTACATTCGAATCAATTGTCACAATAATAATCCAAGAATTGGTCCGACAGCGGACGTTATTCATATCGCTGAGGAATCTGTAAGTCACCCCCTCACAGACACCGGCGACATACCCTAATTTCGTTTTCGCAAATGCAGACGCTTCTTGACCCAGTCACTGAGGTTAGGGAAGCTCTGAAGATGGTTGAGGATCATAACCATGTTGCCCTAGGGGGCACTGGGCGCTTGGTCATCAACAAGACGGTCAGTTACACCGGTAAGACTACATTGAAGATCTGCCCATTAAGTGGTTCCTCGGGTAACCAACACTTGGGCTCGCAGGTTACCTTTTAGCACCCGCAACGACCTCTCGTTTACTCAACACCCTGAATATCCCAGGACTTGCGCGGAATCATAAGGACATAAGACTTAATGGTACTGGGATCCTGATATCTCCTCGCGCCGCCGATAACCGTGTCTTGACCAATGCTGGCCCCTTGGGAACGACAGTTGACTTTTTGGTGACTGGATGGGGTCACTTTGAGAATAAAGTTTGGGCAGCATTGGCACAGCCCGTGGATCCAAATTACAAGGTTTATAGTGGTGAGTATACGCTGCACCTTTATCGGGATTGTATCTAACTTATTCAAAGTATTGGATAGTCATCGCCCGGTAATTATACTCGCGATCCGTCGCGACGGGAAACCTAGCGATGCTCAGAAAATCACAACCTGGCAGCAGGTTCCGACTGGTAACTTTGTCGTTAGAACGATGATCGCTGAGAAAGCCTATCTTCGCGTTGAAGGCGAGAACTACCAGTCAGAGGGTAAGTTAGGCGGTTCATATTCATTGAGCGAAGTTCCAGCGTGTTTCACCCACCCAGCTACTCACTAACACCTGGCAGAAAAACCTTCGCTCCACCCATCCCGTCGTGGAAATTTTCAAGGTCGCTACGTTTCCTATGACCGGTTCAACCCAAACCGTGGTCGCGGTGGTAGAGGTCGCGGGCGCAGTCACGGTCCGGGCATTGCTGGGAGAAGAGGAGCCAACGCAGAACACAGACAGGAAGTCCATGCGGTAGACAGGAATGGCGGATATCATGCTTACGAACGCCACCAGCAAGGCACTAGGCCCGTAGAACCCCAGGATATGCAGTTCTTGAGCGAGATGTATGAATAGTGGTGCGTTTGTTTGTGTTTTAGTCTTTCAACAGGCTTGGTGGGGAGGTTAGTCACAGTTGGCTGGAGTTCTGCGCTGTAATGTACTCTAGTTTACACCTTGGATTTGCGGTGTTTGCGACTAGCTAGTACCGCTTGATGCTATTGGTTTGTCCAATGACAATGAGCTGTATGGTAAAACGATGTCAAGTGAAATAAAAGCAGACGTGTGTGTATGGCGGCAGGGAGCGTTACCGGACAGAAGAACATTTCCGATATCCCCGGGGAATTTCGTTGTCCTTGACATCCCTTTGAAGGTCTTTAACAGGTTAAAATTTATGGTTAGGAGTGTATCTGAGTTGATGTTGCAGCAATGATTGATGGGCTGGGAATGGTGATTGGTATTATGGAACGGATGGTTGGCCTAGGATGTCCCACAGAGGTGGCTGGTAAATGGAGGTTGGGTTGGAGCGGTTACCGGGGTGGAATGTATAGTGCGAATGGTATCAAACCAAGACCTCCAAACCACCAAAACCCGATGTCGCATCAGTCAATTGCAACAACAAATTTCGAAAAGAAAAAAGGGTGGAGAGGTAATAATCTTTTACATAAGAACCAAGCGCTTTTTGTTTTATTGTAGAAATGTAAGTTTTGGGAGAGGATGAAACAAGGGACCAATTCTGCGCAAAGCATGCCGAAACAAACCGAAGTGTGTAAAGAGGTGAGAAATGATGACACAATAAAATCATCAGTAAAGGTCAGAAATGCCATACCCATTTGTGAAATATACCTCAGATACCACGGCGCCCTCACATGCCACAGTAAGGCCCTGCTCAGCCTGTGCACTTTTGTCTAATAAGTTATTGTACGGTTGTGAAGCAGCCATTTCTTGACCATCAACCATACAATCCGCACCACCATGGCCTCACCACCCACCCGAAGAGCTCAGGAAGACAAAGATCAAGAAATTTATGTTCTATATAAGCACACTAATATGGAGTATAATAAAATTTAAAAACTAATGAAAGTCCCTAAGTCAACCATTTCCTCTGTAGTCCAAAGAGCCAAAATTCATGAAGGCAATACCCATGACTGTGTTAGGCAGTAGCCGAGAGCTATCTTATCGGTCGGACTAGGGCTTGAATCTTAAGATCAGAGATTGTCTAGGAAGACTCAGAAGATAATAAAAGGTAAAGAAGTAAAGATTCGAGTTTTGTAAACTTATATTATTGTTAAGTTCTCTTCTCCATTGCATGCTTCTCTAACTAACCCGGAGACCATAAGCCTATTTATACTAATCTGCTGGTACTTAGTTTCCTTAAACTAACTTGTACCGGGGAGCTTTTTGACTTTAGTTTCAACTAAGTGTGAACACCGTTTGACCCTGAAAGTCTATACACCACTTCAACCAATAATGAGACGAGATATTTATCTTGAGAGGATAGAGTCCTACCTCCCAGTAATCTCTTCATGATCTCTACGCTTAAAAGGACTAGTCATGTAAATGTAGTCCAAATGGCTATTATTTCAGTCATCTCTTCTGATCAAGCACTGGCTAAGTTCGTTGTCAGGAACTGGCGCATAAATAATATATACTTGCGTGAATCTTGATGTACCAGCGTTATAGAAAGAATCATGCATCTCCAATCTTTCAATTCAAGTATGGTTCACCTCAGATATCCTGACTCTAAGAGGGACTCTTATTAGAGCTGTCAGATATACATCTAGTCCTGAATGAGTATTGGTAGCTTTTGAAGTATCTTGATTGCAACAGATGTCTTCTATCTTATTGATAGAAAATTCCTTGGTCAGCTAGTAACTATTGCGAGTGGTCTGTATAGTTTGTGGTCAGAGAGTTATGAATTAGAAATTATTATTTTAATTCCTATATAGCTTTGCCGCAACTATCCTTTGAATCCCCTGACGTCAATAGTCAGTTACCTGAGATTACTACTATTCTAGGTCGTATATGCCTAACAGACTGACCTACATCTGACTGGTCAACCAAGAATACAGATGCCAAAAGACAAGTAATTCTTGATATTGTCAATGCAGAACCTCATTTAGCCCTAAGAGACATTACCCATAAAGCCAATGTTGGACTTGGAAAAGACACCATAAATAAGATATCTCAAGAGTCTGGTTTTAAGCTCAAGATACTTAGCAAAAAGCCATTTTGGAACATTGGACGGAAGGAGAAGAGAAAGAAGTTTACAAAGATGAGGAGGAATTGGACAGGGGCCTGAGAGTGGATAGTTTTTTGTTCATGAAGCCACCATTGAATATGATTCAAATCTAGTGGGCAGAATGGTCAGACTTAGACCTGGTGAAGAGCTGGAAAAAAAAAAAAACTTCAAGTCAAGCTTTAAGTCAGGATGTGCAAACATAGGATTCTATGCTGCAATTATGCATAGAGGGAAGTCAGAATTAATTCTTGTCAGGAAAAGGCCTCAGGAGTATAGGACTAGCAAAGGAGACAGACTCGGACTCAACTCCCACTAATATGCAATTGATATTCACCAGCCATATCTTATCTCCTTCATACAAGTGATAAAGGAAGCCCCAAAAATAATTTATATGGTTGCTGAGAATGCATCAGGGTATGGTGCGATGGAAAACAAGAATTTGCAAAAGGAGTATGTATATCAAAGATTGCCTTGGCCTCCCAACTCCCTAGATCTTAACCCAATTGAGGATACTTGGGAACTTCTCAAAAAAACTCACAGAAAGTGATTCTCCAAGGAGGGAAGGAGGCCTTATTGAACTGCTGAATTATTTCAGGCAGTATAGGAAGAGTGGAAATTGATTCCTCAGGAAACATTAGATGAGTGGATTTGTAACGGGGGCTCCCTCTGGGAAGATAGATCCCAAGGTTGCGACCATACCGAAGTGTTCTTTCTGAAAGTAATGATAAAGATGATCAATAGAAGAGTTGAAAAAATAAAACAGTAAAACTTGATATCGTTAAGCCACAGCTTTACTCAATTAAGCCCTGATCTTGAGAGGTAGTTGATTGCCAGAGGAGAGGAGAACTCGCATATACTTAAGTAGATTTAGTATGCTGCCAGTTACTCCCCATCACTACTCTGCGTTCATGAGCACCCAACTCCTATGGGTTGTCTAGCTAACCTCCACAGGTCGGACCAAAGATCCCCTGTAGCGAACTAGACCACTCAGTGGTGTTCTAATATCTGCCCGATAGGAGTGTTTTAACCACGTTACCTCCAATACAACCCCTGGAGTAAAACCTCTTCATAATGTGGCCATGCCAGTGGTGAGCTGTCATGCCCGTGTAGATACTATACCAACTATGGAACTCTCTACCCATATGCACTTAGCCTTCTGCAAGCATTTGCAGCTCCTGAACATCTATCGGTATTACTCATTTCCATATCATTCCGGGAGATCGCTACATAGCTATCCTAATAGACTACTACGGAGGTTGACTACTAATAGGGGCTACCCACAGTCAACCCTCCTAGTAGTAGGTCTAATTGTGACCTCAGAATAGTGTCTCAGAGTCTTTAGCGATTCTGCAATACTATTACACTTTCTGGACAATGGACTTCAGTTACCTCTCCTACAGGCCTCCAGTAACCTCACGTACTACTCCTGACTTTAAAGCAGTATTACTCTGTCAGTTTTGGTCCATTTTCCATGAAACCACCTGGAGGCTATTTTTCAGATTCACCTCGACCCCCTCATATATCCTGCGAACAGCTTTCGGTCAGTCGGACGGCGTCAGCGCATATGGAGTTACAGCAACATCTCAACTTGGAGACTTTTGCTAGACTTACAGCAACTCTTCAGGATGTAGTCCATGATGCGAGGGACTTATAACAGGGCCGGAAGAGGGTGTTAGCAACCACACATCCCAGTTACAGCTTATTCAGAGCTAAACTGGTTGTGCGGGAGTGATCTGCACAATCTGAGATTCTAACACCATATGTGGTTTTGAGTGACAAACAATCTAGTAACTTCCCCAGAAGTCCTGCGTAACCAGTTAATATCAAGATAGGGTAACTTGGCTCCATAGCAGGGTAACCCATAGCCCAAGGCAGGGTAACCCTTGTCCGACAGTAGGGTTACTCTACCTGGACTCTCCGTCAAGTAATTTGGGGTAACTCCCTAATTGACTACTTGGGTTACCCTCCAGGGTAGGGTAACCCCCAACCATTACTAGTACCTATGTATCATACCTTTGGTATGGTCTAGTATGCCTGACTGGGGTACCTAACCACTGGTACCTCCACTTGGTAGAACTAAGTCTACCGCCATCCCTACCACAGTAGTCTCTTGACACCAGTATAGGTATAGGTTTGGATGCTTGTAATAGTACTCAGTGGAGTCCCATTACAGGATTGTGAGGATGCCTGAAAGGCTTCGGGCTTTACTGGATGCAGATGGGGATCACATAAAATGGTAGCATTGATAAACTGTTATTTTCTTTTTCTACTATTACCTATTTTTTAATTGAGTTCATATTATTATTATTTTCATTGTTAACTTTACTGTATAGCGTAGTGTTGCCATTGCCCAAGACTGTGGAAGAACTTATTAGACACGAGTGTACCAATTTAGGAATATCACAATAAAAGTTGAAGACTTAAAAATTCAATAGTATGATATTTTAATTGTACATTATCTTTGTAGAAATTGATTACCCTATACCCTATTTATATCAGATAAAATTCTCAATTTTTAAAAACACAATTTTTGTAGCAAGCCAAGCAAGGCCCCATTTAACTCTATCTAGCTTACCAAAACAATCACCTTGATATGCAAAAGTTGTCATTTTTGTAGCAAGCTGAGCAGTTCCTAAATTGATTATATAAGTTACTTCTTAGATAAGGACACTAGGCAGGAGGTTATTTTTTCATTCCTCCTAACACTATTTATATGCATATTATCTCACAAGATACTTTTTACAGTTTATCACTTCCGAAGCCTTCAAGTTCTTCTCTTAGTTTATCTTCTCCAAAGACACCTTCTACTAATTCTTTATTCAAGAAGCCCCTATTTATCTGCCCATCTCAGGGGACACTTTCCATCAATTCATAATCTCTAGAGGTATCATCTAACAGTTTATTATTTCCCAAGTCAACTGGTATCACTGCTTCATCTTTAAGGATACTTTCTATCAGTTTATCATTGCCTGAGCCACCTTTCTGTTGGTTATCTCCTCCTGGGTTACCTTTTACATGGTTTGTGATCTTCCTACTTGCTTTTTATTGATTCATCATCTTCAGAGTCATCTTAGATTATTGCTTAAACATTGAAAACACCTTCAATTAGTTCCTAGTGTTCTAAGTTACCTTCTAGTAGATCATGGACTCCGTTGCCGTTACAACCACAGCGAAAGAAAAAACCACACCAAATTTTTCGCCGAGCCCTCACCTCATTGGTCAACCACCAATTATCACCGCTTCACCCAACCTTTTTCCCCACTTTTACAGACAAATCATCCCACTTTATTTGTTATTCCATCACCCCTATCAACTGAGTCCCTCATACAGGCCCCTGATGTCGCGCAGACCCTTGGGCAAGGGTAGGGGTGGCAAAAACCCCCTTGCCAGCCCCTTTCACCTACCAGAATCCCACCAGACCAGAGGAACATCAATCCTCCCCACCTCGCCTGACGACACCGAGATGGAAGAGGATACCCCTTCTCCTGTCCAAACTGTCGCACCCCCACCAGATTCAGAAGATGCCTGGGAAAAGGCAGTCAATGAACACGTCACCTATCTACAAGAGGAACTACAAACCATGAAGACCTGCTACTGCGAACTCATAGATACCCTCAAAGCCATGGAAGCACACATGCTAGTAGTGCAGGAACGACACATTACAGACACCAAAGACCTCCAAGCCAAAGTGGCAGCCCTTACCTCTCAAGTCGCACACCTTGTTGCTCAACCACAGCATAGCAACACCACCTTCGCGAACACCCAACCCCCTCCCCCCCACCCACCACAGCAAACCTGGGCCCAGAAAGCGGCCAGGACACTCCCTAGCAAGCCCCCAGCACACTCACCAAACAAAACTGCCAGTACTCCAGTTTTGACCAAACGCGACCGTACGATTGTCATTGAGAGAGATGGCACAGCACTCCCTGACGACATCCACACCCTCACCATAAGGAACGCTTTCAACACTGCAATTAAGAAACCTCTTATTGCAACCATTGAGTTCACCCCAAACCACCATGTCCTTCTTCTCACTAAGGACAACATCACGGCTGCCCAAGTCCTCAAGCAACACAGAACAGCAATTGAGGAAACAGCAAGATCCACCATACCTGCCGCCACTGGCCTCAGACAAGATGAAGTTTGGCATAAGGTCATCATCCACGGCATCAAAACAACCACAGTCTCCAAGACCCCCCCCATAACTTTACTCAACAACTACATCTCCTCCATTTTCCTCCACACAGAATCCTGTTAAATAAACCACTTTAAACACTTCTACAACTTTTTAAAACTTTATTCCCACTTTTAACCCCATCTTGGCACACATCTTTCATTTTACCCCTATTTTTACCCCTGAAAATTGAACATCACCACATAACTTCTGGAGATTGAGAGCTCCAGCTCTACAATTTTGCCAGCTGCCTGCTGGAGCTACTCTGGACCTTCTGTTAAATTTTCAGCTAAGTGTCTCTCCTTTTCCATCTTCTGCTCCTCTTTGTACTTTTTAACCTAGTTTTTGTTGTGATTTTCTTAAGTTCCTTCCCCTTGTTGGTTGCCTTGTCAACCACTATACCCCCTTCTACCTATTATTTTACTTAGCAATTTTCGCATTTTTGAAGCACTTATGCCTGCCCATCCTCCACTTTCTGGAGTGTCCTCCTCCCAAGTACCCTTAAATGATGCTAATACTTTGTATTCATCATCCCCCATTATACCCAGTACTCCACCTGGCAGACAACCTCCTCCTGTTTCTCTCACTGTCACCAGAGTTAGAGGACATAGGAGAAGCACTCCACTTTCTTCCTCTATTTCTCCCCCATTTCCCACCATGTCTACAATGAGTCCTCCTCCTCCTACCTCTGCTCAGAGGGATAGACCTGTTATTTTTGAAGGATTGCTCCATGATATTGTTAACCACATAAAGGAACACCAAGGACTTTTCACAGCACCTGAAGAGGACTTTCTCAACCACTTACTCCTTTCCATTAGCAGCTATCCTGATAATCACATTCCTGATGCAGCTCCTTTACAGTCAACAACCTCTTCTCCTATTCCAGAGGCAATTGAAGCTAGGCTATCTAAACAGGAGAAGACCTTAACCCATATTCTAACTAGACTTGACCAACTCACATCTCCTTCTTCTACTCCTATTCCCCAACCTCCAAAGAAGACTTGGGCTAACATGGTTGAGCAGACTACTTCTACCCCTACTACTACTTCCAATACTACCAAAGCCTCAAAAAAGCGCCCAGAGCCCACTCCAGAGCCAGAGAGAACACTTATTCTCAAGCCTACCACTACTCCTACCAACTTCAACCCACTCCAGATCAGAGAGTCAATCAACCATGCTCTGAACCAGGCCAAACTGAATATTACTGTTGTTCTTGTTAGACTCTCAGTCAATAATAACATAGTAATTGAGGTGAAGCCAGGTAACACTGCTGCTGAACTCAAGGAGAAGGAAAGTGTTTGGAGTCAACTGATTCCAGGACTGCAGGAGGTGGTCATCAGGGAAAGATGGTACAAGCTGGTGGCCCACTCTGTTGCTACTGACATGATTGTGGCAGATAGTGAGGAGAAACAGATGATGGCTTTCAAGGAGGACATTGAAGCCTACAATACAGACATTCAGCTTGCTGCCCCTCCAAGATGGCTAACCAGACCAGAGGCTAGAGTAGGAAAGTTGCACTCCTCCCTTGTTCTTTCCTTTAAAACTCTGAGAGAATTGAAATATGCACTAAGAAACCAACTTGTGATAGCAGGAACTTCAGTCAAGACTTCAGAGTTTGTTGACATCAGACCCACTACCCAGTGCAGGAACTGTCAGAAGTTTGGACACCATCAGAGGACTTGCAGACATCCTACCAGGTGCCAACTGTGTGCAGGAGACCATTCTACCAACCTTCACAGATGTGCTACCTGCCAGTCTACTAAGGAATGTCTCCACTCTCAGTTCAAGTGTGCTAACTGTGAGGGCTCTCACAAATCTACTGACCTGAGATGTGAGGTTTACAGGAACTTAACTAACAAACCAGAACTCCCATCAACTGACAACCCTTCCCATTCATTATGAGAGGCAAACCACTTACTATTATCCAGCACAACTGTGCAAAGACATATGAAGTATTGACCTCTCTCCTTCACTACACTAATGGTACAGCAGATATTGTTCTTGTTCAGGAGCCCTGGCTGGCCTCTGATGGCACTCCTTACTCCCACCCTTCATTTGAATCTTTTCTCCCTGATACTACTGATAATGAGAGACCTAGAACTGCTGCCTATGTTAGCAAATCTAGACTTGACATTCTTTGCACTTACAGATCTGACCTTCTTCCTCACCTAGATGGTGATGTGCTTCCAATTCAAATTCTTGCAGGAAAAGAGAAGTTTACCTTATGGAATATCTATAATGAAAGGAAAAAGCTGACACCTGACTCTAGGCCAATCTACACTATGGACAGAACTCTGCACCAGCTACAAATCCCTCAACATTCCATCCTCTGTGGGGACTTCAATGCCCACCACAGCTTATGGAATTCAGCAGTTCAGAAAGAAATTAGAGGTGAGGTCCTGGTAGATTGGTTTAGAGCTAACAACTGTGATCTAGTCAACCATCCTGATATCTCCACATACAACTACAGACAAGGAACTGGAAGCTCAATATTAGATCTGACACTGGCAACACAAGACATATATGAAAGAGTAGTAGACTGGGCAGTGGATGAAGATGCTCATACAGGGAGTGATCATGAAGTGGTAAGATTCTCTCTAGTACTTGATGCTGACAGCTTAGTTCCCAGTCCTATGAGCAATAAATTCAACTGGCAAAAAGCAGATTGGAATTCTTTTGAATCCACTCTACAACAATTAATGGCTAAGACTTCATCTTCCTTCAACTCATATCTGATATCTGGTACTACTGATGCATTGGATCAAGCAGCACTCATACTCAAAAACTCTATACTAGATTCTCTTAAGCACCATGTTCCTCTCAGCAAACCCTGTTCTAGATCCAAGAGGTGGTGGACTTCTGAGTTAACTAATCTGAGGCAGGATATGGCTAGAAAGCATAGGAAGTGGAAATCTGACAGACAGGAATACTACCATACTGACTATAAGAGAGCTAGGAACTCATACTTTGCAAGAATCAGAGAAACTAAGAGTCAGTGTTGGAAATCTTTTCTGCAAACTGCCCAAGGTCAAGACATTTTCACAGCAGCTAAGTATACCAGACCTACAATGTCCTTGAAAACTCCTACACTTTCTCTAAATGGACAGTTTGCTACTGACTTTGAGGAGAAATGTGAGATGTTCAGAGCTTGCATGTTTCCAGACCCACCACCCAGCCATTCTCACTTCAACATGGAGGATACTCCAGCAGATAAGTCTTTCCCTTGGCCTGAAGTTACTGACTCTGAGGTGAAGGATGCAATCTTCAAGTCTGCTCCTAACAAAGCACCTGGCCCTGATGGAATCAACTTTCTTTGCTTAAGGCATGTATATCAAGCAATTCCCACTCCACTTATTGCATTGTTCAAATTACTGCTGAAAATAGGTTATCACCCACACTGCTGGAGAGAGGCAACTGGAGCCATAATCAGAAAACCTAACAAGCCAGATTATACAGTCCCAAAAGCTTACAGACCAATCTCTTTGTTAAACTGTTTAGGTAAGATCTCTGAGAAGATTATGGCTAACAGGCTGTCCTACATGGCAGAGACCTATGGACTTCTACACAGTGAACAGATGGGAGGAAGAGCTGGGAGAAGTGCCATTGATGCAGTTATGGCTTTGGTACATGATGTGCAGCAGGCAAGGTGTAATGGTAAAGTACTCTCAGCTCTATTTATTGATGTTAAAGGTGCTTTTGATCATGTCTCCAGAACACAGCTACTCTTGGTTTTACAGACTTTAGGTTTTCCCACTCCTGTTCTTTCATGGATAGACACCTTCCTTACAGACAGACAACTTGGCTTAGTATTTGATGGACAGAGGCAACAACTTCAATCAATCAAGACAGGCATTCCACAAGGCTCACCAATCTCACCAATCCTGTTTCTCTTTTACTTATCCAACCTGTTTAAGGATCTAGGACCCAGTGTTCTCACCCCTCAGCTAAGATCTCCTTCCTATATTGATGATGTTGCACTTATAGTAACAGGACCCTCTGAAGCTGCTAACTCCAAGTCATTGGAGAGAGCAGCCAGGAGGGCCTGGAGGTGGGCAGCTAACAATGTCACAGTATTTGATGATCCTAAGACTGAGCTTATGCACTTCCACAACAAGCCTTTCTCCAATACTAACAACATACCAGTCATCCTACCCCATGGTACAGTCATTTATCCTTCAACATACCTCAGATGGTTAGGAGTATGGCTGGACAGGAAACTATTATTCAACCACCATGTACAACAAAAGACAGCAGCAGCAACCAGGGCACTAAACATGATCTCAAGACTATCCAACTCAGAATGGGGACTATCAGCAGCAGCAATGAGGCAACTATACTACACTTCTATCACCCCAATTGCTGACTATGGAGCAGAACTCTGGTGGAAGGGACAGATAGGACTTGCTAATAAGTTGGAGAAGTTACAAGCAGAAGCTAATAGGAGAATACTAGGAGCTTTCAGAACTTCACCAACAGCTGCTCTGGAGATTGAGGCTTCTACCCTTCCTGTTCACTTAAGACTTGACAGACTTTGTAAGAGATATGCTTACAGGGTGTTACAGATGCTACCAGATCATCCAGTCAGACAAAGAACACCTAACTCATATCCATCAACATTACAACAAAGCTATCCTCCAAGCTCCTCTACCTCCTACTCCTCAGATTCAGACTGTACCACAACTCCAGTATTCAGATTCAGAGATCACATTAACTTTAACTCCCAACATGAACTATATGGTAATGTGAATCCAGATTGGAGGATTTCCCATTCCCAGCAAGCTAAGTTTCCCACCCAACTGATTAGAGTTTTGAACACTTTAAGTAACTACCTACCAGCAGGCAAGAAACTTGAGCAATGCCATCCTGTCTTGCAACCACCATGGCACACCACCCTACCAGACCAATATCCCAGATTAGACATCTTTATCAGCCCTGAAGACAAAGAAGCAGCAGCCAGACAACATAAGATCCTATTCAACCAGATCAACAATGGAGACAACCTGATTCTCTACACAGATGGAAGTGAACTGGAGAGTGGAGGAGTAGGAGCAGGAGTGGTTATGATGCATGGTGGAAAGATTGTGGGCAGGTGGAGTGTGGGACTTGGGCAGGATATGAAGGTTTATGATGGGGAGTTGGTAGGTATTGCCAGAGCACTCACAGAAGCCAGCAGGACCAGCCTATCTTTCAAGCACATCTGGATCTTTACAGACAACCAAGCAGCTATCCTCAACTCCTACAGCCTATCCCCTCACCCAGGCCAACAAGTTTCTCAACAGATTCAACAGCTCACCATGGACCTTCTCCTCTCTGACTTGGATCTACAGCTTCATCTTCACTGGGTTCCTGGGCATACAGGTATTCAGGGCAATGATGAAGCTGACAGTTTAGCAAAACAAGCAGCTGAGTATCCCCAACCCACACAGGACAGTTACCTTTCACTGACCAAATTGAAGACACAAATCAAGCTGTCTGCCCTTCCTGCCTGGCACCAGTACTGGACTCAACTGCCAGATACCAGGAAAGGTAGACACTTCAGGTCCATCCACTTCCACCTCCCCAAACTCAGACCACCACCACACTTCTACAAACTGTCTAGACATCAGCTTGCAACAGTCACACAACTCAGACTTGGCCATGGATATTTCAAATCTTATCTGTCTAGATTGGATGAGAATGTTCAAACCAGCTGTACCTGTGATAGACAGACACCAGCACTACAAACACCAGAACATATTCTTCTGTACTGCAGCAAATATCAACAATCCAGACACCATCTCAGACAAGTTGCTCAAACCTTCTACCTTCCTGATGTGCTTGGATCCAAGGCTGGACTGCTGGCTGTGGGAAAGTTTATAGGAGAATGTGGAGCAGCAACAAGGCAGGAGCATTTGGGGATATGGGAAGGATTAGAGTGCTCTGGCAATGGAAGGAGAGGGGAGGAGGAAGGGGAGAGGGAAGAGGAGGGAGTGCAAGAAGGAGGAGAATGGGAGAGGAGGGAGGAGGAGAGATGGTTAGAATGGAGGGAGGCAGGTGGGAAGGTTGATGGATAGGAGGGAACAGGCAGGAGGCCCAATCAGAAGAAGACAACAGGATTTAGGAGATGGGATCTGGGACCAGTAGTGGGAGGCACTACACTCATGTTTTTCTTTTCAGCTTCATAGCCATAGGCTCTACAAGCTTAATGATTTATAATAATAATAATAATAATCATCCACGGCATCCCCACCTCAGTCCCCTCTACTCCTGAGGGGTTCCACACTGTCAAGTCAGAGATTGAGGAGTTCAACACTGGCATTCACCTTCCCCGCCCACCCAGGTGGCTCACCACAGACACCCAACGCACGGGCAAAGCAGCATCTACCATGGTCATCACTATTGCCGGCAAAGACAGCACAGATAAAGCCCTCAACAGAGGCCTCTCACTCTTTGGTAAAAGGTTTAAGGTCCAACGCTACCTCACCTTTGGCCCAGACACCCAGTGTTCCAGATGCCTTGCATTTGGTCACCACCCTACCCAGTGTACGGGCACTACCTACTGTGCAATCTGCACCCATGAGCACCCTACCTACCTTCACGCTTGCGGCAGGTCTGATTGTCCCACCAAAGGCAAAGCCTGCATCCATACCACCATCAAGTGCAAGAACTGCAACGAACCTCACATGGCAACTTCCAAGGAGTGTGCAACATACCTGGCGGCAAACCAAGTGGCTGCTGAGAGGCGGACAAAGGCTAATTAGGTTTCCTCTTACTTGTATTTCATTTGTTTTATTTGTTAGGCTTAAGGCGGGTGGGAGGATTTCATTTGTAAAAGGGGTCGTTAGCGTTATGACAGGGGGTCCAATCAAAAGTTGCTACTAATATTTAGGAGACGGATATCAGGGACCAGGCGCGGGTGGCGTGCCATTTTGTATGTTAGTTGCCGCTTCATAGCCTCTGGCTCCATAAGCGTAATGAATTATAATAATAATAATTCTCGTAGATCATTATCTCCTGTTTTACCTCCTCCTTAGTTCATTATCTTTTGAATAGACTTTTATTAATTTATCATCTTCTGAGTTATTTCTATAAATTTATTCTACTCAAATTACATTTTATCAGTGCCTTGTCTCTAGAATTAACTTCCATTAGTTTATGATCTCCAATGTGACCTTGTGTTGATTCATCAATACTAGAGTCACCTTCTTGATTTGCATCAGCAAAAAAGAGACCCTGCATCAGATGCGTCAGCTGCAGCTCCTGATAAAATGTACTATTGCTGGGGTCCCATACGACTCCGTTGCCGTTACAACCACAGAGAAAGAAAAAAACACACCAAATTTTTCGCCGAGCCCCCACCTCATTGGTCAACCACCAATTCTCACCGCTTCACCTGCCCCTTTTCCCCACTTTTACAGACAAATCATCCCACTTTATTTGTTATTTGATCACCCCTATCAACAGAGTCCCTCCTAAACCCTTGATGTCGTCTTCACGACGTCTGGGCAAGGGCAGGGGTGGCAAAAACCCTCTTGCCAACCCCTTCCACCTACCAGAATCGCACCAAACTAGAGTAACATCAATCCTCCCCACCTCTCCAGACCTCACCCAGATGGAAGAAGACGTTCCTTCCCCTGTCAAGACTGTCGCCCCTCCACCTGCTACAGAAGATGTCTGGGAACAGGCAGTCAACCAACATGTCACCTATCTACAAGAAGAGCTACAAACCATGAAGACCTGCTACTGCGAACTCAAGGATACATTCAAAGCTATGGAAGCACACATGCGGGTAGTTCAGGAACGACACATTGCAGACACCAAAGACCTCCAAGCCAAAGTGGCAGCCCTCACCTCCCAAGTCGCACACCTTGTTGCCCAGCCCCAGCATAGCAACACTACCTTTGCGAACACCCACTCCCCTACCACCCAACCAGCACAGCAAACCTGGGCCCAGAAAGCGGCCAGAAACCTCCCCAGCACGCCTAAAGCAACCTAACCCAGCAAAACTGCCACAGCTGCAGCTTTGACCAAACGCAACCGTACGATTGTCATTGAGAGAGATGGCACAGCACTCCCAGATGACATCAACGCCCTTACCATAAGAAACGCCTTCAACACTGCAATTAAGAAGCCTCTTGTTGCAACCATTGAGTTCACCCCAAACCACCATGTCCTTCTTCTCACTAAGGACAACATCACGGCTGCCCAAGTCCTCAAGCAACACAGAACAGCAATTGAGGAAACAGCAAGATCCACCATACCTGCCGCCACTGGCCTCAGACAAGATGAAGTTTGGCATAAGGTCATCATCCACGGCATCCTCACCTCAGTCCCCTCTACTCCTGAGGGGTTCCACACTGTCAAGTCAGAGATTGAGAAGTTCAACACTGGCATTCACCTTCCCCGCCCACCCAGGTGGCTCACCACAGACACCCAGCGCACAGGCAAAGCAGCATCTACCATGGTCATCACTATTGCCGGCAAAGACAGCACAGATAAAGCCCTCACCAGAGGCCTCTCACTCTTTGGTAAAAGGTTTAAGGTCCAACGCTACCTCATCTTTGGTCCAGACACCCAGTGTTCCAGATGCCTTGCATTTGGTCACTACCCTACCCAGTGTACGGGCACTGCCTACTGTGCAATCTGCACCCATGAGCACCCTACCTACCTTCACACTTGCGGCAGGTCTGATTGTCCCACCAAAGGCAAAGCCTGCATCCATACCACCATCAAGTGCAAGAACTGCAACGAACCCCACATAGCAACTTCCAAGGAGTTTGCAACATACCTGGCGGCAAACCAAGTGGCTGCTGAGAGGCGGACAAAGGCTAATTAAGTTTCCTCTTACTTGTATTTCATTTGTTTTTATTTGTTAGGCTTAAGGCGGGTGGGAGGATTTTATTTGTAAAAGGGGTTGTTAGCGTTATGACAGGGGGTCCAATCAAAATCTGCTACTAACATTTAGGAGACGGATATCAGGGACCAGGCGCGGGTGGCGTGCCATTTTGTATGTTAGTTGCCGCTTCATAGCCTCTGGCTCCATAAGCGTAAAGAATTATAATAATAATAATAATAATAATATCACGGTCAGAAATCCTCCGCGGATGAGGTGTAACAGACCTGTGTAATGGCTGTCCTTGTTCTTACATTATTACCTGTCGCGACCAAATTGTCGAAGTGTTCCTTGACAGATCAGTTGCGTTGACAAATCAATGCCAACACACTACATGTCGTATTCGAACTGATATTTGAGCCTTTATAAGAGATAGCTCTTGACAGTATCCTGCTGGACTGTGCTGAAGGAAAGGTTCGCAGGTGCTTTCTGATCTTGTCCACCGTGATTGCTGGCCATATGGAAAATGTAGCCCTGCAAGGAATATAATCAACTCCCTGTCCCAAATGTGTGGTGCCATCGGGGGAATTTGGAACGGACGCCAGCACAAAGTATCAGACGCGAGATTATACTACATTT
This sequence comes from Tuber indicum, assembly GCA_006112555.1. Taxonomy (NCBI): domain Eukaryota; kingdom Fungi; phylum Ascomycota; class Pezizomycetes; order Pezizales; family Tuberaceae; genus Tuber; species Tuber indicum. The sequence goes on along the minus strand of VBSK01000202.1, from coordinate 4,515 downwards.
TGCGAACACGGAAAGCGACTTTGGTTACCAACCTGCATCTCAAGTGACGTCTGGGTCCCATTAGATACCTCCAGTACCACCATAGGACCAATCTTTTTCATTGACTTTATCATGTTGTTTTGCCTGATCTACACAAGCTGGATATGCTCCACAATGTCTATCTCAGATTATTAAAGTTCTAGCCTAGAATGGACTGGATTCAAGCATTTCTCAAGGAACAGATGCGAAGGCGGGCTTTTAACGATGCTTGGAAGTCTTCGTCACCATACCTGGCATTCTTTGTACCCAGAAAGGCCTACCGTGAGGTTACCCAGTGGCAAGGAAAGGAGATGAGAAATTTGAGACATTGTCTTTTGGGAGTTATCCCCGTGGCACTGCGGCAGCCAGACAGTACACAAGTGTTATGGTTCAAACGTGCTGGCGGCTACATCAGGGCGGATATCAACTTCAATATGATGGCATAATACCCCAGCCACCCACCTGAGACCCGGGCTTGTATGGACCAATATCAAAACTAGTTTCACTGCATGAAAGATATCTTCTTAGAGTTCCGAATAACAAAACGCACATGGGCTAAGGTTAACAAGCAACAAAAGGGAGTTGCAACGCGTGAGGGTGCAAATGAACCATCTAGTTTCCTCCTCCAAGCACCCCCATGACTACGAAGATGATTGCGCAGAAGACAATGACCAACATATGGATTTGATCCATACCGAATCCCACTTCAACTTTATTATTATTATTATTATTATAATTCATTACCCTTATGGAGCCAGAGGCTATGAAGCGGCAACTAACATACAAAATGGCACGCCACCCGCGCCCGGTCCCTGATATCCGTCTCCCAAATGTTAGTAGCAGCTTTTGATAGGACCCCCTGTCATAATGCTAACGACCCCTTTTACAAATGAAATCCTCCCACCCGCCTTAAGCGTAACAAATAAAACAAATGAAATACAAGTAAGAGGAAACCTAATTAGCCTTTGTCCGCCTCTCAGCAGCCACTTGGTTTGCCACCAGGTATGTTGCACACTCCTTGGAAATTGCCATGTGAGGTTTGTTGCAGTTCTTGCACTTGATGGTGGTATGAATGCAGGCTTTGCCTTTGGTGGGACAATCAGACCTGCCGCAAGTGTGAACGTAGGTAGGGTGCTCATGGGTGCAGATTGCACAGTAGGTAGTGCCCGTACACTGGGTAGGGTGGTGACCAAATGCAAGGCATCTGGAACACTGGGTGTCTGGACCAAAGATGAGGTAGCGTTGGACCTTAAATCTTTTACCAAAGAGTGAGAGGCCTCTGTTGAGGGCTTTATCTGTGCTGTCTTCGCCGGCAATAGTGATAACCATGGTGGATGCTGCTTTGCCTTTGCGTTGGGTGTCTGTGGTGAGCCATCTGGGTGGGCGGGGGAGGTGGATGCCAGTGTTGAACTCTTCAATCTCTGACTTGACTGTGTTGAATCCTTCAGGAGTAGAGGGGACAGTGGTGGGGATGCCGTGGATGATGACCTTATGCCAGACTTCATCCTGTCTGAGGCCAGTAGCGGCAGGTATGGTGGATCTTGCTGTTTCCTCAATTGCTGTTCTGTGTTGTTTGAGGACTTGGGCAGCCGTGATGTTGTCCTTAGTGAGAAGAAGGACATGGTGGTTTGGGGTGAACTCAATGGTTGCAACAAGAGGCTTCTTAATTGCAGTGTTGAAGGCGTTTCGTATGGTAAGGGCGTTGATGTCATCTGGGAGTGCTGTGCCATCTCTCTCAATGACAAGCGTACGGTCGCGTTTGGTCAAAGCTGCAGCTGTGGCAGTTTTGCTGGGTGAGGTTCCTTTAGGCTTGCTGGGGAGGTTTCTGGCCGCTTTCTGGGCCCAGGTTTGCTGTGCTGGTTGGGTGGTAGGGGAGTGGGTGTTCGCAAAGGTAGTGTTGCTATGCTGGGGCTGGGCAACAAGGTGTGCGACTTGGGAGGTGAGGGCTGCCACTTTGGCTTGGAGGTCTTTGGTGTCTGCAATGTGTGGTTCCTGAACTACCAGCATGTGTGCTTCCATAGCTTTGAATGTATCCTTGAGTTCGCAGTAGCAGGTCTTCATGGTTTGTAGCTCTTCTTATATTATTATTATTATTATTATAATTCATTACGCTTATGCAGCCAGAGGCTATGAAGCGGCAACTAACATACAAAATGGCACGCCACCCGTGCCTGGTCCCTGATATCCGTCTCCCAAATGTTAGTAGCAGCTTTGGATTGGACCCCCTGTCATAACGCTAACGACCCCTTTTACAAATGAAATCCTCCTACCCGCCTTGAGCCTAACAAATAAAACAAATGAAATACAAGTCGGAGGAAACCTAATTAGCCTTTGTCCGCCTCTCAGCAGCCACTTGGTTTGCCGCCAGGTGTGTTGCACACTCCTTGTAAGTTGCCATGTGAGGTTCGTTACAGTTCTTGCACTTGATGGTGGTATGGATGCAGGCTTTGCCTTTGGTGGGACAATCAGACTTGCCGCACGTGTGAAGGTAGGTAGGGTGCTCGTGGGTGCAGATTGCACAGTAAGTAGTTCCGGTACACTGGGTAGGGTGGTGACCAAATGCAAGGCATCTGGAACACTGGGTGTCTGGACCAAAGGTGAGGTAGCGTTGGACCTTAAACCTTTTACCAAAGAGTGAGAGGCCTCCGTTGAGGGCTTTATCTGTGCTGTCTTCGCCGGCAATAGTGATGACCATGGTAGATGCTGCTTGGCCTGTGCGCTGGGTGTCCGTGGTGAGCCACCTGGGTGGGCGGGGAAGGTGAATGCCAGTGTTGAACTCCTCAATCTCTGACTTGACAGTGTTAAATCCCTCAGGAGTGGAGGGAACAGTGGTGGGGATACCGTGTATGATGACCTTATGCCAGACTTCATCCTGTATGAGGCCAGTGGCAGCAGGTATGGTGGATCTTGCCGTTTCCTCCTCAATTGCCGTTCTGTGTTGCTTGAGGACTTGGGCAGCCGTGATGGTGTCCTTGGTGAGGAGGAGGACATGGTGGTTGGGGGTGAACTCAATGGTTGCAATAAGAGGTTTCTTCATTGCAGTGTTGAAAGCGTTCCTTATGGTGAGGGTGTTGATGTCGTCAGGGAGTGCTGTGCCATCTCTCTCAATGACAATCGTACGGTCGCGTTTGGTCAAAACTGGAGAAGTGGCAGTTTTGTTTAGTGAGTATGCCGGGGGCTTGCTACGCAGGGTCCTGGCCGCTTTCTGGGCCCAGTTTTGCTGTGGTGGCTGGGTGGGAGGGGGTTGGGTGTTCGCGAAGGTGGTGTTGCTATGCTGTGGTTGCGCAACAAGGTGCGCGACTTGAGAGGTAAGGGTTGCCACTTTGGCTTGGAGGTCTTTGGTGTCTGTAATGTGCCGTTCCTGCACTACTAGCATGTGTGCTTCCATGGCTTTGAAGTATCTTTGAGTTCGCAGTAGCAGGTCTTCATGGTTTGTAGTTCCTCTTGTAGATAGGTGACGTGTTCATTGACTGCCTTTTTCTCAGGCATCTTCTGAATCTGGTGGGGGTGCGACTGTCTAGACAGGGGACGGGGTATCCTCTTCCATCTGGGTGTCGTCAGGCGAGGTGGGGAGGATTGATGTTCCTCTGGTCTGGTGGGATTCTGGTAGGTGAAAGGGGCTGGCAAGAGGGTTCTTGCCACCCCTACCCTTGCCCAAGGGTCTGCGTGACATCAAGGGGGTTGTATGAGGGACTCAGTTGATAGGGGTGATGGAACAAACAAATAAAGTGGGATGATTTGTCTGTAAAAGTGGGAAGAGGGATGGGTGAAGCGGTGATAATTGGTGGTTGACCAATGAGGTGAGGGCTCGGCGAAAAATTTGGTGTGGTTTTTTCTTTCGCTGTGGTTGTTATGGCAACGGAGTCTTGTAGCTCTTCTTGTAGATAGGTGACATGTGGTTGACTGCCTGTTCCCAGGCATCTTCTGTACAGGTGGAGGGCGACAGTCTGGACAGGGGAAGGAACGTCTTCTTCCATCTGGGTGTCGTCTGAGAGGTAGGTGGGAGGATTGATGTTCCTCTAGTGTGGTGGGTCGATTCTGGTAGGTGAAGGGCTGGTAAGAGGGTTTTTGCCACCCCTGCCCTTGCCCAGACGTCGTGAAGACGACATCAAGGTGTAGGAGGAACTCTGTTGATAGGGATGATTAAATAACAAATAAAGTGGGATGATTTGTCTGTAAAAGTGGGGAAAGGGGCAGGTGAAGCGGTGAAATTGGTGGTTTGACCAATGTGGGTGGGGGCTCGGCGACAAATTTGGTGTGGTTTTTTTTTTTCGCTGTGGTTGTAACGGCAACGGAGTCTCCTGAGAAACGTGTGATGGTAAGGACCTTGGCAGGAGTAAGATGAAGGTACAGGTTTCTGAACCAGCAGTAGCAGGAAGATAACTGGGGGAGGGGCCAGACCTGGGTTGGATGCAACGTCACGTCAGGAAATGACTAGTATGGTGGAGTGAAGCTAGATCCCCTCTGGAGACAACCATTGACTAGAATGACGGTTAG
>VBSK01000201.1:0-28055 GCA_006112555.1 Tuber indicum | reverse complement strand
GATTGAGGGAACCTCAGTCAATTGAAAAGAGTTTAGGGAAGAGACGAGAAGTACGCCAAAGAGTGAGACAAGGGTCAGAACTCGCTGCTGGCCATGACTCCCAGGAATTATCAGAAGAGGGGGAATGGCAAGATCAACCAACTTCATCAGAAGACAATGAAGAGCAAACACTACGACGGAGGATGTCGAAGAGCAATCCTTTCAGTAGAAGATGGGGAAGATGAATCCAATTCGGCGGAAGACGATAATGACCAATCAACCTCGGAGGAAGATGACGGGGAGCAATCAACAGTAGAAGAAGAGGAGGAAGAGCGCTTGACGGCTGGCAAAGGGAAGGAAGTGCAATCATCCACCGCTATTAGTGCAAATGCTACTAATACACGAGTAGAAATGGAAGAGATAGAGATCTCAATTGTACCTCGGGAGGGTGGAAGTGCTAATAATCCTTCCAATACTGAAGCAGTATCTAAGGAGGTTGATGGAGGAAGTATGGTAAGTTCCTTCTTCTACTAAACACTCTTAATTTCTTCCTTATATCCTACTATGGAGGAAATATATTGTTAACCATACTATAAAACAGATTTTGCATACAAGCTTGGAGAGAGAAACAGATGAACGAAACGAAGAAGAGAATCTACCACCAGCGATCGATGGAGAGAATGTAATGGTAGCTCGGGACTTGGAAGAATATCAAAATCAGTCAAAGACAGTGAGGGATCCGGATATCGAAGTATTTGCCTCTATCGAAGTAGATGAATCGTTCGCTGCCGATATTCAGGTATGTGTGCGTACAAGTGTGAAGATATGTAATGTAAGGCTAACCTGAATTTCACAGCAAATTGAGCAATCACTAGAGCTTGCCAGTGGACGAGTTTCTGAGACACCAATGACAAGGATGAGGAGACAATACCTGAGATGTCTGAAATATTGAACCATCCTGGAATGACCTTGTAGAAGATATTAGGGTGGAAAATATGAGGATATCATGCAAGATTTATAACTTGAGTTAAGAATACGAGATAAGGTAAGAGTTTGTTTAAATCCTACACCCTCTATCTACTCTCATCTACGAGACAAAGTATAATACTGAGTTACATGAGTAAGAAGTCGGAGAGGAAGTAGGAAGGTTACAAAGCAGGAGAAAATGTTACTAAGATACGAGAAGACTGTACTTCAGAGTCGATAAGTTATAAGACAAATTGTAAATAGAGATAAAGAGAGTCAAAAAGTGAAATTGGACATATATGAATACAAAAATAGACAAAAAGAATTTAAGGGAATCGTATACGAGATAATAAAAGTAGAATACTGGTATTAAATAACGAAAGCCACTACTGAAAATGTTATATAGGATATCAGAGCATCATTTTGATTTTGATAGTAAAGCTATTAAATATAAAGAAGAACTCAGTTCTCACAAAAGAAGAATAATCACTATATATAGATGATGGATGAGAAACTTTAAAAATATATCTCAAAAGAATAGTAATAAGAAATAGTAGCAAGAGAGCAAGGACTGAGGTACTAGCAATATGGGGATAAATAGTAGGCACTAATATGTGATTACTTAGACAAAGAGAAAAACAATGTACTCAAGATTAATCGGGTTTTCCTTCTGTAATATATAAATATACCGCAAGGAAATATCTACACTTAGATAATATATCATACACAAGTGAATTCAGTCCTTACCTAGGAATGAAACTGCTCTTACTGATACTATCTGTAAATACCTAATATACATAATCCTGAACTATTCATTACTGAGTCAGAGAGTAAAAGCTAAAGTCTAGGATACATCCTGTGATTTCATCTTGACAAGGAATGAACATAAAGATGGAAGAAGAACCTGTTGTAAGTTGCTAATACAACATATTCTGGTCATTTCATTCCTTGATCAGAAATGAACATAGGGCTGGAAGAATCCATTGCAAGTTGTTAATATAACATACCTCTGTTACTGATTCCTTGAAAGGAGTGAACATGAAGCTGGCAGAATCCACTCCATGTTGTTAATAACCATATCCCTGTCATTTCATTCCTTGAGCAAGGATCAACATAAAGCTAGAAGAATCACCAGCTAGTTGTCAACATGCCATACCCCTGTCATTTCATTCCTTGAGCAAGGATCAACATAAAGCTAGAAGAATCACCAGCTAGTTGTCAACATGCCATACCCCTGTCATTTCATTCCTTGCGTAAGGATCAACATAAAGCTAGAAGAATCACCAGCTAGTGTCAACATGCCATACCCCTGTCATTTCATTCCTTGAGCAAGGATCAACATACAGCTAGAAGAATTACCAGCTAGTGTTAACATGCCATATCCTGTCATTTCAGTCCTTGAGCAAGGATCAACATAAAGCTAGAAGAATTACCAGCTAGTTGTCAACATGCCATACCCCTGTCACATTTTATTCCTTGAGCAAGGATCAACATAAAGCTGAAGAATCACCAGCTAGTTGGCACATGCCATACCCTGTCATTTCATTTCTTGAGCAAGGATCAACATAAAGCTAGAAGAATCAACACCTTGTTGTTAACATACCATACCCCTGTCATTTCATTCCTGAGTAAGATCAACATACAGCTAGAAGAATTACCAGCTAGTTGTTAACATGCCATACCCCTGTCATTTCATTCTTGAGCAAGGATCAACATAAAGCTAGAAGAATACCAGCTAGTTGTCAAATGCCATACCCCTGTCATTTCATTCTTGAGTAAGGATCAACATAAAGCTTGAGAATCACCAGCCAGTTGTCAACATGCCATCCCCTGTCATTTCATTCATGAGCAAGGATCAACATAAAGCTAGAAGAATCAACACCTTGTTGTCAACATGCCATACTCCTGTCATTTCATCCTTGAGCAAGCATCAATATAAAGCTAGAGAATTACCAGTTAGTTGTTAACATGCCATACCCCTGTCATTTCATCCTTGAGCAAGGATCAAATAAAGCTAGAAGAATTACCAGCTAGTTGTTAACATGCTATACCCCTGTCATTTCATTCCTGAGCAAGGATCAACATAAAGCTAGAAGAATCAACACCTTGTTGTCAACATGCCATACCCCTGTCATTTCATTCCTTGACGAGGAATGAAATAGAGCTGGAAGAATCCACTACATGTTGTTAAACACCATACCCCGGTCCTTTCATTCCTTGACGAGGAATGAACGTAAAGCTGGAAGCATCCCCTACATGTGTTAATACACCATACCCTGTCATTTCATTCCTTGACGAGGAATGAACATAGAGCTGGAAGAATCCACTACATGTTGTTAATACACCATACCCCGGTCCTTTCATTCCTTGACGAGGAATGAACGTAAAGCTGGAAGCATCCCCTACATGTTGTTAATACACCATACCCCTGTCATTCATCCTTGACGAGGAATGAACATAGAGTTGGACGAATCCACTACATGTTGTTAATACACCATACCCGGTCCTTTCATTCCTTGACGAGGAATGAACGTAAAGCTGGAAGCATCCCTACATGTTGTTAATACCCATACCCCTGTCATTTCATTCCTTGACGAGGAATGAACATAGAGCTGAAGAATCCACTACATGTTGTAATACACCATACCCCGTCCTTCATTCCTTGACGAGGAATGAACGTAAAGCTGGAAGCATCCCCTACATGTTGTTAATACGCACACCCCGTCATTTCATTCCTTGACGAGGAATGAACATAGAGCTGGAAGAATCCACTACAGGTTGTTAATACACCATACCCCTGTAGTTTCGTTCCTTGACGAGGAATGAACATGAAGCTGCAAGAATTCACCACATGTTTTTATACCCATATCCCTGTCATTTCATTCTTTGACCTGGAATGAACATAATACTGGAAGAAACCAGGACCTGTTATTAATATACCGTACCCCTGTTAGTTCATTCCTTGATGACGAATGGACATGAAGTTTGATGAATCATCTTCATCTTGTTAATACACCATACCTCTGTAATTGATTCCTTCTGCAGGGGCGAATATTAAGCTCCAAGCATCATCTACATGTTGTTAATTGCTGTACCCAGGTTATTTCATTCCATCAAAAGGACCAAACATTATGGTTGAAGGTTTAACTGTAAGTTGTTAATATACTATAATCTTGTCATTTCATTCCTTGACAAGGAACGAACAAGAAGCTGGAACAATTATCCACATAGTGTTGATACATTCTACATATGTTATTTTATTCCTTTATAAGGAATCAGCACTAAGCTGCAACAATTAACTACATGATGTTTACAGAACATATACCTGTTGTTTCGTCCCTTGACTTGGAACGAACATGAAGCTGAAAGACTTAACTTCATATTATTAATACTCCATACCTCAGTCTTTTCATTCTTTGTTGTAGAATGAACCTAATATAGATCTCCATAACTCTATTCAGCTAACATAACATACTCCTGTCATCTCACTCTTAGCCATGGAGTTAAAACCATTCAGATCCTGTTCATCTATAAGAAATGCATATAATCCATGTCATACTAACTATATGTAGATAAAATACTATACTCCTGCCTTTTCATTGCTTGATGTGAAATGAAACTAATGTACATCACATGACATCAGTGCATGGATATACCAGATTCTTCTTCTTTTATTCCTTAATGAATAATGTATCTTATACGGCTCATACTATCTGCGTACTACGAATGTATGGACTCCTGTTATGTTCTTTCTCATTGCACAATAAACCTAGTGCATGTTCCTCTTCCAGTAAATGGCTAGACAACTACTTGCATCTTATTTCAATATCCCTTACAGAGTGAAATTATAGTGGATTGATCTAAACGTAAACAGCTAATACCCTAGACCTGTTGACCTTTATTTTGTAGTATAGTATAGTTAATGAATAGAAAGCAGATATTCCTGACTCTTTTAAAGTAACTAAATATGAACAAATCTACCATTTTCTCTCTAGCCATTGTAATTAAACCTCTTAATATCAATTACTAGTTACTAATAACTGTTATACTGGAAAATGTTCTTGTTTTTTGCTATAACTCTTTTATAATGTTATATAACTTTATCTACATTAAACAACTTCTGTTGAATCTTAATATAATATCCTTGTATACAATATCTTAAGATTTGCAGTTACAGCTACCATTTTCTATAAACTGACCAACATAAGTTCAAATTCTTTGTTTCTTTCTTATTTCTTTTTGGACTGTATTTCTGTAAATTCTATAGCCAAACTCAGGGTCAGAAATACTCCATGGTAACACAAAACTCAAAGTGAAAACCACAACAAAAAAAAGTCCAGAAAATTCATTCATTAGTATGTGACAATTTTTTTATACTTTCAAGATATTTGAAATGTTGCAAGGTTAATAAAAAAAAACCCCATCTTAATTGATTAAGAAATGAAAAAGTTATTGTAGATTGAAAGTTGTGCCACTGCATCCACACTGTGGCATTAGTTGTTGTGTATTTCTCATACTTTTTATGGTGAAAAATTTAAAAATGTGTGAGAAATTTTTAAAAGAGGTGAATATCTGAGTATGAGGAAAAAAATTTAAAATTTTCTGAGATGAAAAAAATTTAAAATTGTCCCAGATGAAAAACATTTAAAATTTTCTGATTGAAAAAAATTTTAAATTTTCTCAGAGGAAAAAAATTTAAAATTTCTGCATATAAAAACAATTTTAAAATTTTCCTAGATGAAAAAATAAATTTAAAATTTCCTCAGATAAAAAGTGAAAAATTTAAATTTGCGGTAAGTATTTTTCTTTTTTAATATTTTCTTACTTAACATTTTTTTTTTTTAAGTTTTTCAGTAAGTGAAAAAAATTTTAATTTTTCCTTCTGGAAGCCATACTCCATTATGTAAGCAGCTCTGCATTTAGCAACCTTTTAATCCAATCCCCCTTTTCTTCACATACAATACTGTTCTACCTGTCCCTTCTATTAACTTTATCTTTTATTTTTTCACACTACATCTACAAGTACTTTACTATTTTTATTAAAATCATCATGTCAAACAATCAGAGAGGAAGACCAACAAAGTCTGCTGAGGAGAAAAAAATTGTCAAACAAGCTTCTGATAAAAGAAGATATTTGCAGAGAAAATCCAAAGTCCAATCCCTACAGTCACTTAATGAACACAACATACAGGATGATTCCTTTCTCCAGCAAGCACCTAGTAACCAGGTAGGTGTCACAATATCATGTTTTAAGTACTATATTATGCAGAATGCTGACTGTTACATTACTTAAAGATGGTAGTACAAGAGAGTATCAACTCCTTGCAGAAAACTAAATCAACAAGTTTTGCTCAATTGAGAGATAGTTCAGTAAGTGGAAAGGATATTTGAGAATTCAACAGAAGATTGGCTAAAGCAAAGACAGGTTGCCTTGACAGAAGATACAGTGGATATAAGTACAGAACATGACTTGGATAATATAGAAAGGGATGAGTTAGCACAATGGTTACAGCAGAAATCTAGAAGATGGCCACAGCTGGTTGGACTAGAGAATATGCTTGATGATATGGAAATATCTGAAGAGGAAGCTTTTATGTGCATGCAAGAGGAGGATCAGGAAAGAGAAGGAACTGAAGAAAGTTCAGAAAGTTTTAAGCAAGGTATGAATTAAGTTCCACTATTGAAGACAGAGGTGATTGGACTAATAATTATCAAAGGAACTTCAGATAGGCAGGAAGATGTGCAGGTTGAGAAGGATTCTTCAGGCTGGCCTAAGCTTTCAGGCTTAGAACAGATATTGTATGACATGGAGATTGAAAGAGTAGCAACAGAAAACATGATGGGCAAGAAATTGAGTAAGTTTGGATACACTAGAAGTTTAACAAGGTAGCTTTCTAACAGTAATAGATCTTATAAGAACAGTTCAAGGTACTAGGGATTTTATATATTAATTGATTCACTACTAAGAAGAGAGTTTTATTACAGAAGATTTGAACCAGGTTGAGAATTACAGTTCAGAGGAGGAGCAAGAGCAGGATATTCAGAAAAGAAAAGAGAAAAATGGTAAGTCAATTCAGTATCTTTTCAAGGTTCAATAAGACTAAGATTTTTATTTTTAAAGTGTTCAGATTATCACATATAAGAGGTATGTGTTGAGAAAGAATATGTAAAGGAATAGAAGTACTGATTACTATGGAAGATTGCAATATAGCAGATTTGAGATTTCAGGAAGAAGAAAATACAAGCTCTAATGAGAATACTGGTAAGAATTTTAAATCTTTCCCAGATTTGTTTATGCTAAGAATTTTAAATTTTTTTCATAAGAAGCAAATTAAATTTTGTTTTATGGGAAAAATTTAAAATATTTTTCTTGTGAATAATTTAAAACTGTTTTCATGGGAATAATTTTAAATATTTTTCATGGGAATAATTTAAAATATTTTTCTTGTGAATAATTTAAAACTGTTTTCATGAGAATAATTTTAAATTATGTTCTTGGGAAGAACTTTAAATTATTTTCATGGGAAGAACTTTAAATTATTTTCATGGGAAGAACTTTAAATTATTTTCATGGCAATAATTTAAAATATTTTTCTTGTGAATAATTTAAATTTTCATGGGAAGAATTTTAAATTATTTTCATGGGAAGAACTTTAAATTATTTTCATGAGAAGAATTTTAAATTTTTCCATGGGAATAACTTTAAATTATTTTCATGGGAAGAATTTTAAATTATTTTCACAGGAAGAATTTTAAATTATTTTCACAGGAAGAATTTTAAATTATTTTCATGGAAAGAATTTTAAATTATTTTCACAGGAAGAATTTTAAATTATTTTCATGGAAAGAATTTTAAATTTTTTTTCTTGTGAATAATTTAAAATTTTTTTCATGGAAAATATTTAAGTTAAATATTTTCTTTAATATATTTTAAGTACTGTATTAATGTTAATTATATAGTTGATCATTGTTTGCAAACATATTCTACTCAGAGCTCTCCCTCTGCCTACCAATTCTTACCATCCATTCAACAAACCTTTCACAATTCTCTTCTTTCCAGCACCAATCTATCAGTTTCAGATGGATCAGCATCCTCTTCAGTTTCTACAAATCCAGATATTATTGAAATATCATCAGATTCTGACTCTGATGTTGCCTTGATGTCTAATGATGTGGAAGATGTCTTAAATCATCTAGTTCAACATTATTCTCTTGAGTTTGGTTGTTCACAACATTACACCACTCTAAGTCCTACAACTGGAGCACCATCCTGGCCTATGACAAGAATTACTGAGTGGATAAATCATAATTTGCCAGTAGACTATCCTGTACCTGGCAAGTTTGGTTATACTGGAAGGGTTACTAGCCAACAATGGCAGAGTATATTATGTGGTACTACTGAGGAAAGTTCTGTTCCTCCTGTTCTTGAAACTCCTACAGCAGGAACCAGTTCAAGTACTCATATCAGATATGACATTGATAGCTTTATTGCTAAAGCATCATGCTTATCAGTGGTAAAGAAGGGTCTTAGAGTACAGTTCTCACCCAGTTGTCTGAAAAACATATCCTCTGATATTCATCTTTATTCTAAGATTGATACACTTTTAGTATCAGGAAAGATTCACACCCATCATGTGCCCTTGCACTGTATCCCACATTTTTACCTTGGTCATTTGACTTCCTGCCTACATCTTCCTATTTATGTCTTCCTCCCAGGGCTTTGGAACTTTAAGCCAAATGGCAAAGCCAATTCCTATATTTCCAACCTGCATCTTCAACAGTGGATGGATATAGGTTTTATTCCCTCTATTCATAGACATTATCCTTCAGATTACCTTCAACATCTTCCAGTTTCTTTCAGTTCTGCATCAGCAAAAACCTTTGCAAGAGGAAGAGAGTTGGGAATTCAGGATGGAAGGTTTGAGAGTGGGAAAAGACAAGAACTGCACTACTTTCTCTCTGGAAGGTATTTGAAAAGTGTTTGGCAGGATTTGATTAGATTCTCTCAAATGCCAGGCTACACTCACTTCCAAGGCATGTTTTTGTTGGTAGATGCAAAGGACTTAAAAATGCAGTTAAAGTCATCTACTATTGCTGGATGTTGGCAATTATTTACAGACTTTCTGGAAGGAGATCTTGATTTCAAGAGTTTAGATCCAAGCTTCCAGTTCCTGGACTTAGGACTTGAGGTATTGGATGAGCATGGTGGTTTAAACTGTTTTTACAGAAAATGTTGCTTGGAGGAAAGTTTTAAGCAGTTAAGGGAAAAAAGTACTGGGTTAAAAGCTAGCACATATTCTTGGGCTTTGACTACACTCACAGCAAACCAGACCTTTGCATATTCCAAATCATCCACCCAGTACCAGAATGGGTTGATATACTCACAGTACTACTCACCACTGAAGTCCCTATTTGATGCTGGTGGAACCTACCCACTACAAAATACCAGTTTGGATTACCTATCTCTGCCACCAGAACTTTTCAAACTTTGGCAAGCATCTGGCAATGGTGGTGAGAGATTTCAGGTGGATAGAGAGAAATTGGAAAAATCTTACATCCACTGCAGAGACAGAATTCTACTCTCTTTGAAAGGAGCCATTCAGCAAAACTTGTCCTTTGGAATTGTTAGGCATAAAGAAAATGCACAGACCTCTCGGTAGGGTAACTGCGCACAGACCCTCATTTATCGAGAGCCTAACACCCCCATCCGGCCCCGTTCTGGGGCCCGCACGTCCTTAGCGAGATTTCGAAGAGTTGCGTCCTATGACTAAAATGTCACTTCAATGAAGCCCACTTCATAACACCATATACGTCGCTGCCGTCCGTCCGACCGGAAGCTGTTCGCAGGATATATAAGAGGGCACCTCTGGGTACCTCTGAGAAGTGGAACGGAGGAAATCCGTCGGAGGCGCATTAAGTTACCAGGCTTCAAAGTTGGGCATCCTAACTATGGGCCGAAAGTGACGGGACGTTTTCGGTTCGGAAATCCGCAATTGCTCCTACAGTGCCCCAGAGGCCATAGGGGTTAAATATGACACCAATACCTATCTGAAGGCCGCTGTATGTTGGTTGGTCCTGGTAACGGGATCCCTCGAGAGGTGATTCTCTTTGAGGCGAGGCGGACCGAGGGGAAGCTGCTCAGACTCAGAAGACCTAATAGGCGGTAGACTATGAGTGTTGGCACACCGTCTACGCAACCTGCATTATGCATAGGTACCCGACACATACGTTGGCCACTATGTGAAATCGGAAGAGACTACTGGAACGATAGTCAAGACGACTGAAGTTTCAGACAGAAGTCTACTCGTCTCTATAAATCGAAGACCGGTCATTCGAGGATAATGTCGCATCCTACGACTAGACGGAAAAGGAATTTATGAGGACGAAGATGGTGTGTGAAAGTTCAGGGTCAAACAGTGTTCGCACTTGTTAAGACTATGAGACGTTAGCGTACAATCTTGGGAAAGGTACTTAGTTATAGGAGGATTAGAAGTAGTCCGCGAACACTCAGACGCGGGATATAAATATCGAAGTGCCTCCCAAGCTTTTAGACATCATCAAGCAACGGAGAAGAGACCTTAACAATATAACATTGTTTTACCTACGAATCTTTATAAAATTATTTCCCTTATCAATTAAGCGAGTTCTTAGTAGTCATAAACGAAAAGAACGATTCCGAGCCTTCCTAGACAAATCTCCGTCTATTACGAAAGATTCAGGCCTAAGTCTTCTCGACAATTACTCAGAGTCGGCTTCCGCCTAACAGGAATAAGGCAGGAACATAGGTTGTCTTTTCAACTATTTCTTGGTCTGAAAGACAAGTCAAATCAAATAGTTATCTCTCAACAACCAAAGAGCTGTTTTATGCAGGAATCCAGTGAAGTGTTTCACTTCCTGTATGGAAATTTTTTGAGATTTGGGTTGGGCTTGGAGTATACAGCTACAAGGTTGAAAACTTTGAGTTATGATCTTACTCAAGATGATTCCAGGATTTTCAAGATGTTTCTTCAATTGCAAAAGGCTTCCTTTAGCAACACAATGCTTGAAGCTAAAGGTGATATTTGGAGAAGTCAAAGCAGAACAGGAGAGAGGACACTTGCAGGCTTGGGACTGAAAGATCAACTAGCAACATATAGGTTCTGTTGGCTTTCACCTTCAGTTATGAATTGGAGTAAGTGGGCATTTGGAAGTACACTAGCAACAAGCAACACTTTCAACTACATTCAAATTCATTCAACTGCTCTTCCTAAAGTCAAACACCTGCTGCAACAAAAGTCTCAATGGGAGATATTGGAAAAGTTTGGAGAACCTTTGAAGGAAATTAAGGATGTTACCAGCCAGCAGGTATATAAAATTCTTGCTTATATGGGAACACTAGTTATCCAAAGATTTAGAATAGATGTTTGGACATCTTTGTTTAAATTCTGTGATCCTGAATGGATTGAAGAGGTAGAAGCAAAAAAGGAATTAGCTCTGAGTGGTCTACTACCCTTGGACTATGAAAATGTGCTCTCTTTTGCTCCTACAAGGTTTTGCAGAATCAAGTATTCCAACAAGTACAAGTATAGTCTGCAGGATAGGTGGGAGATTTTATTTCATTCAGAAGATAAATGGGAGAAGCAGGAGTTGAGAAAAGCTTGGAAGGATAAAGCCTATAGGCTCTACTTTCAGAAATGTTTTTCTATTATTTCAACTGCTTGTGATAGTGAAACAGCAAGATTGTGGGAGTATCTTCTAGTTCGAACACAGTTTGTAAGGTCAAACTTTCTTTTACCATCACCATCTAAACACACATTTTTACAGAAACAGTCACAAACAGGTCAGGTATCCAGTATTTACTGGGTTCCAATACAGCACTGTTCATGGGTAACATCTGATAGCTTGAGAAGACTTCCTAAGAAAGGTTCTGAAGAAGACAGATGGAAGAAGTGGACAGTTGACTACTACAGTTCATTACCAGATAAGTATGAATCTCCTGATAAACTCTTTATGGAAAAATTGAAAGCAGAGCAAGTGTTGGAAAGATTCTTACAAGAAAGAACAGTAAGATAGTATTGTTACTTTATCATACCTGAACTCTTTTCCTTAAACATTTTGTATTAAATTTTTTTCTTATTAAAACTTTTTTCATTTTTTTCTTATTAAAACTTGTTTCATTTTTAACTTTTTTTAAAATTTAAAATTTAAAATTTTTTTACATTTTTAAATTTTTGATTTTTTTAAATTTTTAAATTTTACATTTTTTTTTTTTAAATTTTACATTTTTTTTAATTTTTTCATTTTTTATTCTTTTAAATCCTTAATTTTTCATTATTTTAAATTTTTAAATTTTTTAATTGGTTAATTTTTTTAATTTATTTCTTAAGAATTTAAAGTTTTTTTTTTCACCAGCTTTTATTAAATATCTTGATTAAACTTTTCTACAAAATAATTTCAAACACTTTTCTCCTTATAGTTTATTTTTTAAATATTTTTTTCAGAAGATATATAAAATACTATAGAAACAGAAGAAAAGTACATTCCAATCATTTTACATTCTCTCTAATCCCTCTCTCAATCTTTTATTCAAGTCCAGCATTTTCTCCTTCTGCTTCTCCTGCTCTTCAGCTTTCAACTTCTCTTCCTCCTTTACTCTTTTCAAGACTTCCATTAACTCTTCTTTCTCAGCCATCAATTCTCTTACTGCTTTTCCCATTCCTATTAGATCCTGCTTCAATTCCTCATACTTGTCTTTTGACACTACAATGTCATCTGAACCTGCTACCAAGGTGTCCTCAGGGACTACTTTAAGCCCATTCCTGTTCAAGTAGATGGAGAATTCCAAGTCTCTTTGATAAGCAGCCAGTGCTCCTAATAATATTAGTTAGAATTAAGAGATTCTTATAAACAAGAATTGTAACTTACTTTGACTTTGAATAACATCCTGAAGTATCTGAATCTCCTTTCCTGAACTCTCTGTATCTGGATCCAAATTTTCTGGTAAAGGATCTGGTAGTGACCACTTTTTGGTAGGGTGTAAAGGATGTTTGCACTCTCCTTCAGCAAACTGGAAAGCATAATGTTAGTTAAAATTATAAGAAATAAAGCAGTAAGTTGAACTATACTAACCTGAAATAAGGAAAAGTTTTGAGTAATATAATTTACAGAGGGGAGAGCTGGATTAAAGCTAGTAGTAGAATCACAATAACCAGGAGTTGGTGCTTTGTTAGGATAATCCAGTCTTGAAATAGGGATTTCTAAAAATTATATTAGACTATTAACAAGAATGTGGTAGGAGATAAGTGGAGAATTAAATATTACTTACCTGCAGATTTCTGAACATAAAGTTCTTCATCAATATCACCAGCCAGTGGTTGTTGTGCTTCAGTATCTGAAAGACAGTCTTGATCTCCCACATCGTCAGTTTGTAGTTCTGGGAGTGGAAAGATTGCTAGATCAGCATGGAGTTGTAGTTGTGAATGCTGAGATTCAGTTCTAAGTCTTTTGATCTAAAAAGAGTTGCAGTTCAGCAAAGTACTGGAGTAGAAAAGGAAGAAAACATAAGTTAAAATAAAAATTACCTCATCTCCAGTAGATACTGTATCAGCCCTGCCTCTTTTGCTTCTAGATTTCTTCATTGAAGAAGTTCTAACAATAACGTCATCCTCTATAGTAGCTAATGGGAACTGCTTTCTCAGAGTAATTCCTTCATCAAGATATTCCTATATTATTTGAATTAGCATATCAATGTAGTAAAGTAAGTTGTTATAACAATCAAAGTATTTTAAACTTTCTAACATAAAAAGAATTTAAAATTTTCCTAACATGAGAAAAAATTTAAAATTTTCCTAACTTTAGAAAAAATTTAAAATTTTCCTAACATGAGAAAAAATTTAAAATTTTCCTAACATGAGAAAAAATTTAAAATTTTCCTAACTTTAGAAAAAATTTAAAATTTTCCTAACTTTAGAAAAAAGTTTAAAATTAAGTAGAAAGATAACTTACTTCAATTCCTTCCCAATTCAAAGGTTGTACTATTAGCCATCCTGCTTTGATTCCAATCCTTAACTGATTGAAGTCAAATAAGGAACTGCTGCCAAATGGTCTGCCTGGATAATTGCTCTCTTTGAATTTGCTGAAATCAAACCACCATTTTCTCCAATCATCTGTAAAGTTTCCTGTTCTCTTATGAATCAGACAGAAGGAGGAATTCTTTCCATCTCTAAGACAACCAATACTAGACTTGGGAATAATTTTCAAGTCAGTATCTATTATTATTTCAGATTAAATAATAGCTTAAACTTGTAAGAGAGATGTTTGCACTTACAAACAGCTTTAATGATGGCATTTTTCATCAGAGGAATCTTATCCTGAGTCCAGTTGTCATATTTTTCATTCAATTCTCCTAACTCATATGCTTCAATCTGCTGTGAAGTTGAAAGAAGTGGAATACTGGATTTCTTGGTAGACATTGGGAGGTTGTGGAGCAGAATAAAGTTGTTAATAGTGCTAATAAGATACAACAGTGAGAGAAAAGATAAAGGTTTTGGGGGAAATTGAGTGTAAGAAAAAAGGAGTTACAACATCAGGAGGGGAATAGGTTAGATCTATATAAAATAAGGGGTTGGCAAGGAATCTTAATATCTGTAATATGATATGTGATATGATGTATTGATATGTTGTACCAATTATCTTATGACAAGTAAGTTTTTCTTGAAACAGAAAAAGAAAAGATTTTCTGACCACTAGAAGTTACATTCATTCCTACTCTGTAGATAAAAATAAAATAAAAAAAAGTAATATAAAAAAAGTAATGAAAAAATAAATAAATAGGAGTTATAGAAATATGATGAAAATGTATTTCAAGTTACCAGTTTCATGTTTGCAAGTAGAATGCTAAGTATTTCTCTTTTAATAGCTGGCATATTCTCTTGACTGTAACTAAGTTTTTTTCCTTCAAGCAATAAGAATGCTGTATGCATTACAAAGTATGCACAATCCAAGGATTTTTCTCCTTGCTTAGGATGATTTCTCTAAACTATTTTAGTAAAAGTAAGAAAAAGTATATTAATTAAACTTACCTTAGGTTGATTGAAAGTCCACCTTTCAATTAGAGGGGCTTCAAGATCTGAAGAAACTTTGTTTTTTTTCAGAGCTGTATCCCAGGAAGCTAGCTGAAGTTTAGCTAGAAAAAATGTAACTTTCTAAATTATAAGTTAGTAAGTAAGAAAACAAATTAGAAATTACAGTAACTAACCTTCCTGATACCTAGCTCCAAGTCATGTGCTGTTGAGTCAAATACTTCAATCATCTTGGTTTTGATTCCCACTCTAATGAGCAACCAATGATCTTGATTGACATTAAGAGGAATATAAAGAAAATGTAGGAGATGCCAGTAGTTGAAACAATAGAGATCATTCAGAGCAGTAGGAATGAGAGTAAGAATTGAGTCATAATCAAGAGAAGGAATACATGAAATAATGGTAGAAAGAACAGCAACAGTAGGGGGTTCATTCTCCTTTACAGAAGCAAAGGAAAACAAAATAGAAAACCAGGAATCCAGAACAGGATCTGTAGTCCAAGTAGTTTCTGGATTAACCATATCCTGCAAAACAGACCACTGCAGTGTGTGCTTATTATCTTGTGATCTAAGAGCTGGTTGATGGGTTTGACTTGCAGAAACTTGTTGAATTGTTTCAATAAATTCTTCCAACACACATTCTGGTACTGCTGGTAAGGGCCTAAGAGGAGTGAGACTTGGTATCTAAAGAGAAGTTAGATTATTGTAAAAATTTCATCACATAAAAGAAATTTAAAATTTTCACATGTAAAATAATTTAAAATTTTCTCATGTAAAATAATTTAAAATTTTCTCATGTAAAATAATTTTAAATTTTCTCATGTAAAATAATTTAAAATTTTCTCATGTAAAATAATTTTAAATTTTCTCATGTAAAATAATTTTAAATTTTCTCATGTGAAATAATTTAAAATTTCTTCATGTAAAATAATTTAAAATTTTCTCACATGAAATAATTTTAAATTTCTTCATGTAAAATAATTTAAAATTTTCTCACATGAAATAATTTTAAATTTCTTCATGTAAAACAATTTAAAATTTTCTCACATGAATTAATTTTAAATTTCTTCATGTAAAATAATTTTAAATTTTCTCACATGAAATAATTTTAAATTTCTTCATGTAAAACAATTTAAAATTTTCTCACATGAATTAATTTTAAATTTCTTCATGTAAAATAATTTTAAATTTTCTCACATAAAATTTTTTTTTTAAAGAATGTTTTTTACTAACAGTGTCATGAGGAATGGTAGCAGAAATATCTGCCCATAGTTCAGCTACATGATTTATGTAGTGATTTCTATAGTGCAGTTGCATTTTCAAGGCTGTAATCTGGTACTCCAGTTTACTGATTTCCATATTGATCTCCTCTTGCTTTGCTTTGGATGTAGAGACAACTAAGTAATTGGATATTAATCACTGTTTACATACTTCAAGTAACAGGTATCTTATACTTACTAAGAATATCATCTTCTTTCATGGTAACTGCTTCTCCACTTGTATTTCCAGGATGATTTGCAGACTCCTATTTGATTTAACAAGTTAGAAATTATTGTTCAAGCCAGTAATAAATAAAAACTTACTTCTGTACTAGCCACAACAATCTTAGAACCCTTCTTTGGAAATTGTAAATCATGTTTGGTAGGGTGTTGTTGGTTGGTCTGCAAGGTTGAAATAGTAGAAATAGGAGTAGCAGTATTGGATTCCTCTTGAAGAGCATCAACTCTTGCTAAAATCTGATGAATGGAATTCTGAGAAGTCATTATGTCTAGAAGGTAGTAAACAGGAAGTTGTAAGATGGGGTAGAAGATAGTTTGTGGGTAGGGTTAGGAGTTAAGTAGATTGACTTTAGAGACAGGAGAGTAGGCACAGAAAAACAGGTCTAGTCTACACAGCCAGCACGAAAGCACTTAGTAGGCATAGCTATATCAACCACAGCAAAGAAGCAAGTAACAAGAGTACAAGCAGAAGATAAGCCATAGAGAGATAGGTGATACGATACTAGAAGCGGTGCAGTAGTACCAAAGGGGTACTAGCTGCAAGTGAGTAGCAATCCATATACCAGTACAAAAGAACTGGCAGTTAAGAGTTGAAAGAGGCGCTGAAGGAGTAATTGAAGATGTACTCCAGTCCATCTGTAAACCGCTCAACCGGGATGCTTGAGATGTGGGATATAAGGCCTCACCACATGGCCAAGTCAAATAAGAATGAGAACTTTTAGAAGAAAATGTAGTATGATAAAGGAAATGCATATTGCAAGTAAAGCAGAAGAAAATGATAAGTGATGAAAGTGATAAAGATGTTGAAGAAGTATAAGGACTGAGTAGAGTTGTAAGGTAAGATCAGGAAGTAGAAAGCAATAGTAGAAAGTATGGAGGTAAGAGAATATATAGGCAATAAAGTGAGGAAAAAAGAAAGAGACAGTATAAGAAAGAGAAATGTGAATTGCCAGGGAAGTTAGGTTGAAGAGGAGAGGATTGTTGATGAAAGATACAGGATAAATAGGATTGTAGAAGTTGTATAGAATGAATCGAGAACGGGTAGTAATCTCAGGTTACGGGAGGAGGTTCCGGATTAGGTCTCAGTATATTGGCCATCGAGGATTGCCAGAAATCGAGAAGGATACGTGCACGGTCCCATATTCCTTGGTTGAGTAAAAGGTCCATGATGGTGTACTTGATATCGTCACCCAAGATCTGTTGATCTAGAGTATAGAGTACTTGCTCCTGTACAGTCAAGAGATTTCCTGTGAATGGCATGCATTTGGCATGACCTCGGGTAAACAGTTCACCGCAGGAACACTTACGGCCCCAACCAAATACACCACGTCGCCAGGCAAAGAATCGTTGTTGATCGGTAGCAGGTGCATTAAGTACTCGGTCACAATCTAGATCTGGAATCCGCTTGCTTAGGGAGGTGATTGTAAGTAACTTGGGTGGATTTGGTCCGATTTCAAGAATCTGTTGATGCTTGTCGGCACGGAGCTTCTTGTCTAACTCTCCTCGAACACCCGGTGGTAGAGGAATCAAATTTGGAATTGGTGAGAGTAACGGTACGAAGCAGGAAGGTGGATTGAGAAAGTGGTAGATAAGGTAAGACTGTCGAGGAATTTTCTGGATTCTTGATGATTTTGGATACCACTGATAGTGTTGGAGAATAGCTGAGAGTGGATTTTGTTGATTCATGGAAAGGAGGTGTAGATAGAAGCGACCAAGGAGGTATTGAGCACGTTGTTGGCAAGGGAGAAGGCCTAGGAGGTTGCAGGTAACATGAGGTCTGTTGGCACGACCGCCAGCAATCCAGGTAATACATTTCGAATATGTATTCTCAATTTCCTTCCAACTTTGAGACTGTCGGTCACGCAGGAAAGCAACGTAGAGGAGTGGTAAGGAATATTCCATGGTGGGTGACACAATGGACTTAAAGATGTTGTATCGAATTCGGGGAGTCCATGTATCTGAATACCAGGTAAGAGCACCAATATGCTTCAATACCTTTGTTGATAACATCTGTGCCTGAGCCGTAAAGTCAATTCCAGTCTCATTGAATAAAACACCGAGATACTTGTAGGATGTGACTCGCGGAATAGGTAGGTTGTCAAGATAGAGGTCATCCAAGATCCAAGTCTCCTTTCCTTTGCCAGTAAAGAGGTAGCCACATTTGGCGATGTTAAATGACATGCCATGATTATTAGCCCACTTGTCACAGGTGTTAAGATGACTTTGTACACCACGAGCTGTTGGTGACATTACCACTCCATCGTCGGCAAAGAACAGAGCACCGGGTAGCCTCGCTAGACTGGAGTAGTTGAGAGATACGAGAAGGCTGTTGACAAATCTATTGAAAAGAATAGGGGATAGAGGTGATCCTTGCAGGAGGCCAATAGTCCTAGGTTGACGTTGGGATAGGCAACCATTAACAACAATAGAGAAGGACATATCGTGATACATCAGTTGATATATCAGTTGTAATATCAAGGGATTTATTCCTTGTTTGCGTAATTCAACTTCCAAAAAGGTCCAGCTAACCTTGTCGTATGCGGAGGCAAAGTCGAGGAAGACTACATGGGGTGCCATTCGTTCCTCAATCAGGTGATGCAGGGTAAGCGCATTGGTTAACGTTGAGTATCCAGATCGAAAGCCTGCTTGAACTGGTGCATAGGTCATATCACCAGACGCACGTACAGAAGAAAGAAGGATTGATTTGAATATCTTGCGGAAGATACAGATCAGACTAATTGGTCGTGAATTGCTAGTGGTATATGGTTTGGCCGGATCTTTGCAAAGTGGATAGATGACACTGTGGTTCCAACGAGTAGGAGTTGTTCCTGACCTTATACAGGCTAGGTAGAGGGTACTGAGTACCTGGGGAAATGTGGTATCCAGTAGATGCCGTAGCATTGTAATTGTTATACCATCCATGCCACCTGAAGTGCTGGTTGACATTTGTTGGATTTGGGCTTGGATTGCATCTGGAGCAAGTTTAGCAACCAGACCAGATGCTAGAACAGTATCATCGTCTGGAACAATAGAGTATAGTTGAGTGTGATCAACATGTTGATTAATGGAAGGGTCGGATGTGGAAGATGGACTGCTTGCCATTAAGTCAATATTCTGGAGGGAAGATGGTGTAACTTGAGAAGGCGAGTTTGGTGATCGATTAAAGATAGTTCGATAGTGATTAGTACATTCTTCAATAGGAGTACTAGTTGTAGTAGAGCTAATTATAGGTGTTGTAGCAGCAGAGGCACGTTGGGCACGATGGAGTAGTTGAATACTGGACTGCATATCATGGTTACAAACAAGTTTCTTGCTAACCAGATCTGGCCGTTTGCGTGACTCATTTGGTTGGTAGATTCCAAGCACGACTTCCGCAATTGCGTGCAATGAAGAGCACAGGAGGTGGTCAAGCATATCAACATCAAAGTTCTCAGAACCTTTGTAGGATAAAGATAGAGAATCCATAAGACACCAAGCTTTCCTATATTTAGCTGCGGTCTTAGAGTTTCGAAGACGTTGTATATGAAATCGTGTTGGAGTTTCAGGTAATGGGAAAGTCGGTGGACCGGACGGCTGGTCGGAATCAACATCAATCGAGTTGGTATTTTTGTGTACCTGTAGTTGCAGTAGGTATTGGTGATCAGTTCGAAAGCCAATAGAA
Source organism: Tuber indicum (assembly GCA_006112555.1). Taxonomy (NCBI): domain Eukaryota; kingdom Fungi; phylum Ascomycota; class Pezizomycetes; order Pezizales; family Tuberaceae; genus Tuber; species Tuber indicum. Next base: position 7,891 of record VBSK01000201.1, on the reverse strand, counting down.
TTTGTAGCTATCAGGTTGAGCTGAATGAGATTGCGGATTTCCTCTTTTGCAAAAGTATGATCAGGAATTCTATCGACAGTATTATGATTTGCCGTATCAGAGAGATGAAACATGTGCTGATCGATAGACCAGGTCTGAAAGAGTATAGATCGAGGTTGTAATGCAGGAGCAGTACTCTGGAAGAGAGGTGAATCACAGTGGAATCTGGTATTTATATCACCGACAAGGAAGTCAACGGACCCAATCGTATCCAGATCACACTGAATATCGGCTAGTTGAAGGGAATATGGTGGGTAGTAGACTCCAGCAAATCGGAGGCCTGGTAGAGCAACGGTTATCGAGTCATGTGTGCAGATGGTTTGCTGTATAACAGAGCGTAGATAAGGTTTAACAAGAAGGTAAATACCGCCGTGATGGCGGCCCTGAGGTCGTGTGTTGATCTTTGAGTTACGGCAAACAGTAGAGCTGTGGACAAGGGGATGAGCGAGACGTGTAGCGTGATGCTGATACCAATGCTCAGCAATAAAGAGAAAGTCGAAGGATGTTTCGAGAAGGCTGATTGCCTGTTCAAACTTCCTGTTATCCAGGGAGTTTGTATTGAGATAGCCAATGTGATACATTAATCAGAATCGATTAGGACGGGACTTGGCTTTAATACCAATTGTTTCTTGGACTTTTGAGAGGATGAATTCAACCTATAATATCTTGATTAGATTAGAGCATTTTAATATATGACAGAGGTGAGGTGTATTACGGTGAAAAATCAGCAGTTAATGAGAGCCGCCTCTTGCATGATGATGTTGTCTGATATGCAAGGGTATCTGGCGAGGCAAAGGATGAATTTTGAGATGCTTCATGACAGGTAGTATTGACTGCAGGCGTTACAGCAATATTGTTGATAGAAGACTGAGATATCTGAATACCACGCTTGTTCAATTGATCCTTCAACTGAGTTCCGAGACCGCGATTTTTTGACCAACTCATTACATGCTGACGGGTTGCATGATTTGTACTTGAAGCAATTGACGCTGCAAGTCTTTCCACAAAGTTCCTCTTTAGGACTGCCTCCTGGGATTCTGGTAATGGGTCACCTTCCCAGTTAAAAGAACTAGGCTTGAGAGGATCAAATGATCTGTTAACCTTGTACTTGGAATGATTGTCCAACCGGTTTCTTATATGCACCAAGTGGTTGGTATCTACCAGCAATTCAACAATATGACGATCGATCCAGGAAATATTTCGTATGTGGCGTAACTGAATTCGAATTGGTCCAGCTTTAAGGAGTTCCTTGACCTCCGCTATTGGTATATGCGGAATACCTTCAAGATACAATGGTGTGGAAGTGGTAACCCGTTTTTTCTCTAAAGGCTTTCTGGTAAGGTGGTCCCCTTCTTTAGTTTTTTCCAAGCCTGGTTTATCTAATACCGTGATTAGATTTACTTGTTTATATTATGCAGATAAGGAATTAGTACCTTGTCTTAAGACAGAACTATAGGTTGATTTAGCATTATGCCGCATTGGTAATGAAGATCGGCTTAGTTCGACTGCTGCTATATCCTTGTTTGGGGGTGGTAAGAATGGAAGAGAAGTAGCAGCAGTACAACTACCATTCATAGTGGTATCTGCTTTGTTGAAACTTTGTTGGAATATTGCTGAAGATGTGGTACTATGGATTGACCTAGGGCAGGTTTCAGAGAGCTGGTATTTCAGGTCCAGAATGTCCTGCCGAGCTTGGTGAAGCTCATTGCAAAGAATAAATATTTCATCCCATAACTCCTTTGTTGCTTTTACTTGCTCCTTTTTATCTATATTAAAATATATATATTAGTAGGAGTAAGTTTATATTTTAAATGTATTGAAAGTTAGAGCAAGAAGGAGAGTTTTATTCATGGAGCAATGAGATATCCGTTATGTTATAACTATTAATTAACTTACACTCAATATCAGCACTGATATAATCTTTCCATTCTGTAGAGCAAATCCCGGGATCCGTATTAGGCACACCTGGGTCTAAAATCTGATATAAGACAAATATTTAGCTTAGAAAAATGATCACATAGAAAACATGTATAAATATATTGGCTCAAATTTATAACAAGATATAAGTAGAAAAATTGATGTTTAGGGACATACCGGAATACTATGCGATAACTGAGGAGTTTCAACTGTATGTTTTAAAGTTGGTAAATCGTTGATATGTAGCCTCGTACTAGGTAGTTGACTTGGTTCAGGTTGATTTTCTATCAATAATTATCAGTAATAATACTTTGCCATTGTGGTAAGATTATCAACATTGTACTCATTATGTATATAATGGTATATTAATTCAAAGTAGCGAGGAAGGGTAAGTATTATTAAAATTTACATACCTGAGGCTACAATGGTTGGAGAACTACATAGAGAGCTTTTCTCCATTATAGATCTGCAGATTTGTAGAAACTCTGTAACACCGATCGACTTTTTACAACCTGGCGTAACACGACAAACAAAGCGCCGATATCTTCTTCCATCCCCATCCTTCTTACCAGCACAATCCTTGATAAAAGTACCACGTACTATGTCACAGGCACCACAACCTGGGCAGGATAATGACTTATTAAAGCGCAAAAGCAGGGATTCTGCCTCTGCGCGGTGACCATTCTCCCCACGGGTATTTTCCTTTCGTACCCCATTCATTTCAGTCAAGATTGACTCGCTTATTAGTGGTAAAGTCTGTATAATCTGTACCGATAATGTCAGTACCGCCATATTTACAAAATTTAGTAACAAATACATAAAAAACAAAATAATAAAAACTAATCGTGAAAGGTGAAACCTTGGGTTTCACTTTCCACTTTATGTAGTTTGCTGATTAAGGTATAAGAAAAAGAATATGAGATACGTACAGATTCATAGGGTCTCTCCAATGCTTTCCCGTAAATGTAGTAGCTACTATAACTAATTATAGCAGAAAGACAAGACACTAATATAAAAGGAAACCCGATACGGCCCTAGTCTAAAAGCTATAATTAGACAGGCCGGCTTCCACTAATATGTTATGACGTCAGTAATATCATTTCAAGATCTATAAGAATCTACCTACCCCGTCCGTAACGTTAATATCTCCTATACCTCCACTTTCCTCTATTCCAATTTCCAGCTACCAGTCGCAGTAGTGTTCCAGTACCGTTACCAAAGTTCTTGATTTCTAGATTTCCGCGGCCAATTTCCTCTCTTGCAACGTAAAGGTAAGTAGTACTTGGTACTGCTAACAGTCCGGTATCGTGTATGCCGAGGTATAGATACCAATCGCAGGTTCTAATTAGCTGACAATTAGTATTAGGATCGTTTATATAAAGTCTAAACAGTGAGCCCATAGAGCAGGAGGCGAAACCCTGGGTTTTACCTTTTACCAGCACAAACGAGTACGACAACGAAGTACTTTTAATTTAGACTGACAGTATCGGTAAGATCCTCCTTTCTAATTGGTTGTCAATTAGTATTAGGATCGTTCATAAAAAATCTAAACAGCAAGATCAGAGAGCATAAGGTGAAACCTCGGGTTTCACCTTTTACCAGTACATACGAGTACGGCAATGAAATATTTTTGATTGAGACTGACAGTATCGGTAAGATCCTCCTTTCTAATTGGTTGACAATTAGTATTAGGATCGTTCATAAAAAATCTAAATAGCGAGATCAGAGAGCATAAGGTGAAACCTCGGGTTTCACCTTTTACTAGTACATACGAGTACGGCAACGAAATATTTTTGATTGAGACTGACAATATCGGTAAGATCCTCCTTTCTAATCGGTTGACAATTAGTATTAGGATTAATTATAACAAGTCTAAACAGTCAGACCACGAAGCAGAAGGTGAAACCCTGGGTTTCACTTATTACCAACAAATACGAGTACAGCTACGAAGTACGTTTGATTTAAACTTACAGTATCAGTAAGAGACCTTTGTTTTTACTACCACGGCTGGTAATATTTCTCTCCCTTTTTCCTCTCCCTGTACCTGTACAACCTTGTCTCCGTGTTAGCAAATATTCAACCTTCAAATTATCGTGAAAGGTATTATGGCTTGACACATACAAATTTGTAGCTGCAGATACGATACACGCGGACATGGAATAACAGCTGATATTTAGAGAATCAAGAGAAAAATACAACATCTGGAGGATATCGGCGCTTCTTATACAACTTTCTTCCACAGGTCTGGGTGCTAATTATATTACTTTAGTATCATTGGTACCTACTATGCTATCTTACTTAAAAGATTGTAAGGATATAAAACATGATAAATTAATGGCCGCAAGATAGACAATATGACCCTTGAACGAGCAATACAACCAACAAGTAATTCAATGCAACGAATATCAAAGACGAACCATGGACGTGGTGGTACCGACTCGCACAATGTTAGCAACTCAAGAAGACGGCGGGATAGTACCTCTCACTAATCTTCATCCAGTACCACCCACAACGATCAAAGCTCTGTCATACCACGATATTTTCAAGGTCTTAACTTGAATGAGGGAAAACGGTTAATGGAATCTATCCAACGCGAGTATCAGGAATTTCTTCATAGTGTAAATAAAGATGGGAGTGTTGTTAATGCATCTGATGAGGGGGAAGAGTATGTTGGTATGTATCACATTATTACTGATAATTCTCATGGTAGTACTGTGGCACCAGTTAACGGGATAATATGATCTAGATGTTAAGATGGTGGATGAGATCGCACCCGAAGAAGAGGAAGACCCCGCCAACAGTATACCAGATCGCAAGCAACAGGAATACCAAAAATACAGGATTGACTGGGGTAAGAGGAACTGGGGTCATACATTTGAACTGTTTGACAAATATGAAGGAGATTCCACATTAACTGTTCCGGCCTGGTCAAAGCTACTGGAGTGGTTCTGGAGTACCCTATCGAAGCCACATATGAGCGAGTTACAAGGTGTATTGCAAAGGATTCGAACGATTGAAAGAAGGACGGCACAGGCATCAACATACCGAGCGAATGGAACGGAGCGAACCTTAGAACAACAAGAGCTAATACGTGCCTACAGCAAGATTATTCGATTGGAGAACCTGGAAAATCTGACTCTGATTAATAAGAGACTATGGTTGGTAGCTCTCTATGAGAATCATACATCTTATTCAGAAAAGATTCGCGGTAGTAGCAAAACTCTACAGCAGAGACAGCAGCAGGTCAACAAACTCATCTATCAAATCTTCAACCGTGAAATGAAGATTCAAGTCACTATGCAGACCATTAAAAACCACATCAAGGAGGGTCGCCACTGGCATGAAATGCTATTTGGGAAGGAGACCAGGTCTTTTGGATATGGATTACTGTTTCTTCTTCCTGTACACGGTTACAAAGATTTAGCACGCAAGACCAGCAATTCTGTCTGGACCTTCCGCCTTCAACAAATCCCACGGATGTCAAGGCGTGTTACTGATTTGGCCAAAGCTTTCCACCCAATTATGAAGGCAATTGATAGACAAGGCAGCGCGTCTGTTACTGTCTCGCTACTTGGCTATGAGTTAACGGTACCTATTGATCTGGATAATGCAACTGGTGCTGATTTCAAGGCCTGCATTCAAGCGTATCCCAATTTGCACATTAAGAACACATTAAAGATGATCCAGACATATGGGAGATTGAAGGATCCTCAGTCTATTGAAGAGGATTTAGGAATAACACAAGAAGGCAACCAAAAAGGACAGCAAGGATCTATACTCGTGGCAGTCGATAACTCAGATGAAACTTCAGATGGTGATGAAGAGGCGTCCATATCGGCAGAGAATGTAGAAGAGCAATTGTCTTCAGCAGAAGATGAGAAAGACCAATTAATCTCCGAAGAAGTAGACGTGGAGCAATCAACTGCAGAAGAAGAGGAGGAAGATCACTTGACCACCGACAAAGGGAAGGAAGTGCAATCATCTACTGCTATGAGTACAAATGCTACTAATACACAAGTAGAATTGGAAGAGATTGGGATCTCAATTGTACTTCAAGATGATGCAAGTACCAATAATTCTTCCAATAACGAAGCAGTATCCAATATAGTTGATGGAGGAAGTATGGTAAGTTTCCTTCTTCTACTAAACACTCTCAATGTCTTTATATGCTACTATAGAGGAAATAAATTTGTTAACCTATACTATAAAACAGGTTTTACAAACAAATTTAGAGAAGGAACAGGTGAACGATAACGAAGGGAATCTACCAACAGCGATCGATGAGATGGATAGGATGGTAGCAGTGGACTTTACAGAAGATCAAAGTCTGGCGAAGGCTATGAGGGGTCCGGATATCGAAGTATTTGCCTCTATCGAAGTAGAAGAATCGTTCGCTGCCGATATCCAAGTATGTGAGTGGACAAGTATCAAGATATATAATTGTAAGACTAAGTTTAATTTTACAGCAAATTGAACAAGCACTAGAGCTTGCCAGTGGAAGAGCTTCAGAGACGCAAATGACCAGGATTGAGGAGACAATACCTGAGATGTCGGAAATCCTTGAACCATCCTGGAATGACCTTGTAGAAGATATGGTGGAAAATGATGAGGATATCATGCAAGATTTATAACTAGAGTTAAGAATACGAGAAAAGGTAAGAGTTTGTTCAACTTCAATGACCCTCTACCTACTCTTTATCTACGATATGAAGTATAATGCTGAGTCACAAGAGTAGGAAGGCGGAGATGAAGAAGGAAGGTTATTGAGTAGGAGAAATTGTAGTAAGATATGAGGAGATGGTACTTCTAAGTGGATATGTTATAAGATAAATTGTAAATAAAGATAAAGAGAGTTAGAAAGAGAAATTGGACATATATGAATACAACTAAATTGACAAAAAGAAATTTAAGGGAATTATTATATGAGATAATAAAAGTAGAATACAAGTATTAAATAACCCAAACCACAGTTGAAAAAGTTATACAGGAAGTCAGAGTGATTATAGATTTTGACACCAACGCTATTAAATATAAAGAAGAACTTGGTTAAACAAAAGAAGAATAATCACTGTATATAGATGATAGATGAGAAAAATTGAAAAAATATATGTCAAAAAAAATGGTAATAAGAAATGGTAGTAAAAGAGGAAGGACTGTAGCTACTAGCAGCATAGAGGTATAATAGTAGAAAGTAATATACTTGATTACTTAGACAAAAAGTAAAACCATGTAACAAAGAATGGTCAATTTATTCCTTTTCTAATAAATCAAACAAGAACAAAAGGAAATATCGACAATTAGATATTACATAATGCATAAGGGAATTCAATCTTTAACCTAAGAATGAAACAGCTCTTGCAGGTAGTATCTGTAAATAGCTAATGCAAGTAATCCTGGATAATTAAAGACTAACTCAAAGAATAAAACCTATAAGACTGGGATACACCTCTATCATTTCATTCCTTGACAAGGAATGAATAAAGGGTGGGAAGAATTCACAACATATTGTTAATACACCATACCCCTGTCGTTTGATTCTTCCACGAGGAATGAACATAGAGCTGAAAGAATTCACTATATGTTGTTAATACACAACACGCCTGTCTACTCATTCCTCGACGAGAAATGAGTATAGAGCTGGAAGAATCCAATACATGTTATTAATACACCACACCCCTGTCATTTCGTTCCTCAACTAGGAATGAACAAAGGGCTGGAGGAATCAACTACATGTTGTTAATACACCATATCCATGTCATTTCGTTCCTCGACGAGGAATGAATATAGAGTTAGGGTTAGGGTTAGGGTTAGGGTTAGGGTTAGGGTTAGGGTTAGGGTTAGGGTTAGGGTTAGGGTTAGGGTTAGGGTTAGGGTTAGGGTTAGGGTTAGGGTTAGGGTTAGGGTTAGGGTTAGGGTTAGGGTTTAGGGTTAGGGT
>VBSK01000200.1:0-28396 GCA_006112555.1 Tuber indicum | reverse complement strand
GGGTACCAGGATAGGAAACGAGACAAACAGAAGGTAGGCCCCAATTGCAATGGCTGTGACAAGCCAACCACCATCCGTAACCACACCGACCCCTGCACTAGACCAAGCGTGGCCTGGCACACCAATCGCCCCACACCACACCCCAGGCAGAAGTCCATCCGCGCCAGGAGGCCAAAAGTTTTCAGGGTCAAAGCCATCCCCACGTAGAAGCAAGGAGGAGACACCTGGTGAACCACCGAAATGCCACTTGAACCGAAAATCAAGGAAACGTGATAAACGACATCGTAGGATTCCGACCGTGATAATAGTAGAGGAAGGCGGGCCGGCGAGGCCCCCGTCCCTTAGGAATGATGCGACCGGACGACGTGTGTTGATACTTGGGAAAGGTCATCAATCTAACCCAAGGGCGTTTTGTATCGTGAACACTAAGGACTTGTTAAAACCAAACAAGAAACATGAGCTGGCCCAAAGAACGACACAGGTGTTTCCCCCACAGCAATGTTCAAATCCCCCATCCCCGCGAACGCGAAACTCTGCGAGTAGACAATAGACAGAGAAGCCGAAGTCTTTATACCGAAGGAGGGCTCTGTCACGATCCTAGATCGGACATAGTAGATTTCATTAGTTAGCTAGTAAGTTTCAGTTGTTACGAAATGGTTTATGAGTTTCTTTATTGTGAAGTTGTTTGTTTTATGTTATGATGATGTTTTCACGCACTGACCTATTCAGAGGACATGTGCTTATGAGGGGCTATGCAACGAGGCAGACTGCAAGGCAGACTCGTTGAGGTTTGTTGTTTATTTCACGCACGAGACTTATTTAGAGTCACGGGGGCTGCATAAGGAGGTTATGCAAACAGGCGTGCGCAAGGCGACTCGTTAGGTTTATGTTAGGTTTTATGTTAGTTTCACGCACATGAATCTATCAGAGGTCATGGGGCTGCGCAAGGGCTGCGCAAGGCAGACTGGGCAAGGCAGACTGCCTTTGGTTTTGATTTTGTAAGCGCGTTGAGGGAAGGACTATATAAGGAGTCCTCGAAGGCGAGTAGTTAGTTCCACGCAACCATCTAAGTTATTTTCCACTTATTGTTTAAGAACGAATTTACTTTATTCTATATACCTCACGATAGTTACACAAAACTAGTAGAAGAGGAACGCTTCTACGACTACTAAAGGAACAAGAGAAAAGGTAATAGTGTGAACGCACACTATACGAGGAACGACGAGAAAAGTAATAGTGTGAACGCACACTATTAGTACGAAAATATAAGTGTCATACGAGAACTATAAGAGAAGTATCGTTGCCTGTCGCGTGAACTGATAGAGAACGGACCCCATAACAGGCTCGTAGACGCAAAGATGAGAAGGCTCGAAGCGAAATCATCGTGAGAATCAAACAACAACGAGGAGGCGAAAACAAGTAACCCCAACGCGAAACCGCCAAACAACAGAACCTCAACACTAAAGACCCCAGGAACTACTGAGCGAACTCAGATATCTCCCCCAGAATCAAAGGCATCGAAGGACCATCGTGGTGCGAAGAAAGCTACCGAGGCGGAGCGAAGATAGAAGTAAGGAAATTACTTAGAACATTCAATCTAATTTATTTAACCACGTACCGCCGACTCCGGCATACGACGTGCCCGGGACTGGAGGGACCCCCGGTTAGCGCACCCCCAGTAACTACCACTATCTACAAACAATCCAAACCTCCGACCCCAAACTCAAACATGCCCGCGCCATGCCCACAACACGAACACTAAGTACAAAGTCATCAACAGTAAAAAAGTTCTCCCCAAAGCGGAACCGTAGACCCTCTGGTATGGGCCAACCAAGCCAAGTAGCCGAAGCCGCAAGACCTCCTCGCGTAGCCGAAGCCGAGCAAGGTATCAGTCCCCCAGGTTCCCCGTACAAAACAAAATTCCACTACCGTCATCAGAATATGACCCCGCAAACCCGTCCTCCACAGTAGAAACCCACCCGGGCGCCCCCACTCAATGATCTCGGGACCCCCCCAGCCGACCGCCACGGCCAAACACCCCCAAAATATCCCACAAACAAAGAAACACCCAAAAAAAAGCGCGAAGTCCCAAAGGAAAGCTGACTTACTGGACAAGGGCTCCAGCCAAGGGGGCCGGGACCGGCACGCATTGGCGCGTCTTGCAACTAGCGCAATAACACCAGGGGGCACCATCCGGAGGCCAGTAATCGCAGACTATTCTCCCCACAGGAAGGACACCCACGACGATACACCTCAGCCTCCGCCACGCAAAGCAGGGGACAAGCCGGGGTCCGTAGAGCCAGGCGGCGACCGAGTGCGCACCGGCGCGATGCGATGACGTATCCGAACCGGGGACAAGTGGCACAGGTGAGGTCTGGTCTTCTTTGACCTGGCGCTTCTTGTTTCTCCTCCTCTTCCCACCCCCAGGTGCGGTCTACAGTCGGGGGTGGACGGGCCACCCTGAACACTACCCACCACCACAGGGGGGGCGCACTAGAGGCGCTTCCCGGGAAAAACCCAGCCCAACGGGCCTCAGCCAACACACCCGACGAATCAGGTGGAGGCCCACCCACACCATCCCCCGAAGGGGTGGTGGTGGGATAACCGCCGGCGTAAAAACCCTCGAGGGAGCTCCTCTGCCAGGCCCTGAGAATCTCAGGGTCCAGCCCATCCCCCACCGTAAACCACCGTAGCAACCGAAGCGACCGAGGGAGTAGGCGACGAAGGAATAACCGTAGGAGCCTCGGCACCAGCCATCGTAGAGACCAGCCCCTAGTGAAAGAGACCTGAGAATCAGGGCGGCCGACAAGGCGCGTTCTCCTTCTCAGCGCGATGAAGCGCCGAGAGAGGACAGAGATGTGATGCCGAAGGCGAGACACTTCGGCCTCCAGGGCGAAGTTCTTCTCGACAGCACGAGACAGAACCACCGACGAACGCAAGGCGGACGCGGCGGAGGGGGGAGAGCTCGCTTAGCCATAGCGACCGTAAGGAGGCGAGGCGGAGAGTGAGGAAATCGTAGATAGGCGAGATGAAGAACCTGGGTTCTTCAAACGATCATAGGAGGGGGAAGCAACTATCGTGATAGAAGCTAACGACTTGAAGCTATCGTGAGATAGGAATCAAGGGCTCTGATTGGCCTGACACGTAAATTCGCTACCGAGGCGGAGCGAAGATAGAAGTAAGGAAATTACTTAGAACATTCAATCTAATTTATTTATACTTGTACCGCCGACTCCGGCATACGACAAGTCCCCGCCGGCACGAGGTTAACGCAAACCGGAACTACCACTAACTACGAACAATCCAAACCTCCGGCCCAAACCTCAAACATGCCCGCGCCATGCCCACAACACGAACACTAAGTACAAGACCATCAACAGTAAAGAAAGTCCTCCTCACCCCCGCATCCGAAGTCCCTCTGGTATGGGACCAACCGCAGCCCTCGTAGCAAGTCCGCATCATTCCTGAACAAGGAGTACGAGGGGCGAACCCACGAATACCAAGATACACAGGCGACAGGCAGGACCCAGGCCGAAGCCCAAAGCCGAAAGGGTGTCCAACAAAGGCAAGTTCCCCGTACAAAAAACAAAAATTCCACTACCACCCGGTCTGAATACCGTCCCGCAAGCCTCCCCCACAGTAGAAAACCAACAACAATTATCAACACAGGCGGCACCAAGGCAGAGAGGCTGCGACCAACATGTCCGCAACTCGCATCCGCATGCCAGGCCGTCGACCCTATGAACCCACTTTGCCAAGTGCCTCCGAGGAGCGTAATGGTGAGGAGAACCTGTACCCGCTCCTGTAATCCCCAAACAAAACCAAAATAAACAAAAGAAATACATAGAGGTGGTGACAGACCGAAAAGGCCAGTGGGGCCTATCTCCCACCTGTGGTGCCATGCCCCCTCCCGCCGTACCCGCAACCAACCAAAGAAACCAAACAAGCTCCACAGAACCCAGCACGCAAGACCCAAACAAGTCCAACCCAGAGGTCACAACCCACTATCCGCACAGGTGGCCATCAGCTGGCTGGTCTGACAGGAAGCTTTGCAGCACTCAGCAGCTTAACCTTAACAGCCCAAGCCGGCCGGAAACACTTAATTAGACCTCGCCCAACCTGACGCAGGCCCGACCGGTGCTCGCAGGCGTCTCTCCCCGCCAAGTCAGCCCCCCCCAAGCCCCACACACCAGGCACCGCAGCTCCCATCCAGCCCCCTCAGCCCCTCGGGCAGATCAACCGCCCGACAGCCACAGGACAGCCGATACCTGACCCCACCAGGCAGCCACTGATCTTGCCGCGCCAACTGAGTCCGATCCCCCAGCACCGTATAGCCGAGGGGGGCCACCAGGACGAACCCGGGGCCACAGCATAAAGGGCCACCACCCGAAGGCAACAGCCACAGTCCCAACCCGCCCGAACCAAAGCCCGGTCAGGCCGAGAAGGAAACCAGGGAACCCGCAGGCCCCCCAAGGTGGGCCCCAAAGGGCCACACTGTAGACCGACGAAAGGTGCCCAAACTGACGCTTCAGAGAGGGCGGGTACCAGGATAGGAAACGAGACAAACAGAAGGTAGGCCCCACTTGCAATGGGTGTGACCGCCAACCACCATCCGTAACCACACCGACCCCTGCACTAGACCAAGCGTGGCCCGGCAACCAATCGCCCCACACCACCCCGGGCAGAAGTTCATCCGCACCAGGAGGCAAAAGATTTCAGGGTCAAAGCCATCCCCACGTAGAAGCGAAGAGGTGACGCCTGACTGAACCACCGTAAATGCCGCTTGAACCGAAATCAAGGGAACGGTGATAAACGACATCGTAGGATTCCGATCGTGAGAATGGTAGACGAAGGGCGGGGCCGGCGAGGCCCCCGTTCCTTGAGGAATGATGCGACCGGTACGACGTGTTGATACTTGGGAAGGTCATCAGTCTAACCCAAGGGCGTTTTGTATCGTGAACACTAAGGACTCTGTTAAAACCCAACAAGAAACATGAGCTGGCCCAAAGAACGACACGGGTGTTTCCCCCCACAGCAATGTTCAAATCCCCCAACCCCCGAACGCGAAACTCTGCGAGTAGACGATAGACAGAGAAGCCGAAGACTTTTTACCGAGGGAGGGCTCGTAGACGCCAAAGGTGAATAGGCTCGAAGCGAAATCATCGTGAGAATCAAACAACGACGAGGAGGCGAAAACAAGTAACCACAACGCGAAACCGCCAAACAACAGAACCCCAACACCAAAGACCCCAGGAACTACTGAGCGAACTCAGATATCTCCCCCAGAATCAAAGGCATCGAAAGACCATCGTGGTGCGAAAGGAACGTAACCGAGGCGGAGCGAAGATAGAAGTAAGGAAATTACTTAGAACATTCAATTTAATTTTATTTATCCACGTACCGCCGACTCCGGCATACGACGTGCCCGGGGCTGGAGGACCCCCCGGTTAGCGCACCCCCAGTAACTACCACTAACTACAAACAATCCAAACCTCCGACCCCGAACCTCCAACATGCCCGCGCCACGCCCAAACACGAACACTAAGTACAAAGCCATCAACGGTAAAGAAAGCTCTCCCCAAAGCGACACCGTAGACCCTCTGGTATGGGCCCAACCAAGCCAAGTAGCCGAAGCCACCAGGCCTCCTCGCGTAGCCGAAGCCGAGCAAGGTACCAGTCACCCAGGTTCCCCGTACAAAATCAAAATTCCACTACCGTCATCTGAATATGACCCCGCAACCCATCCCCCACAGTAGAAACCCACCCGGGCGCCCCCACTCAATGATCTCGGGACACCCCCAGCCGACCACCATGGCCAAACACCCCCCCAAAATCCCATAAACAAATGAAACACCCAAAACCCATGCGCGAAGACCCAAAGGAAAGCCGACTTACTGAGCGAGGGCTCCCTAGCCGAGAGGGCTCAGTCATAGGCAAACACTCGGAACGCGTCGCAAGAACCACAGCGCACCCCACGTCGGCCACCGACCACGCCGCCCACGAGGGCTCCCTGACACCCAGGGTCAGGACAACCCCCACGGCACAACTCAGCCTCCGCCTCCGACAGCACTATTCCGCCGGGGCCTAGAGGTACCGGGCGCGCTCGGGCGCGCACCGGCGAGGGCGACGATTCATCAGAACCGGGGACAAGCGGCACAGGTGAGGTCTGGTCTTCTTTGACCCGGCGCTTCTTGTTTCTCCTCCTCTTCCCACCCCCAGGTGCAGGCCTACGGTCGGGGGTGGACGGGCCACCCTCAACACTGCCCACCGCCACAGGAGGGGCGCCACCAGAGGCGCTTCCCCGACCAGCCACGGGCTCAGCCACAGAGGACTCAGACACCTGACCCCCCGAAGGAGGCAATGCCACCGCAGCCGGCGTCACCACACGGGCAACCACCCCACCCACCGAAGAGGACGCCTCTGCCACCGCACCCGACGAATCAGGTGGGGGCCCACCCGCACCACCCTCCGTGGAGGGTGGTGGTGGGATAACCGCCGGCGTAACAACTCCCCGCGGGAGCTCCTCTGCCAGTCCCTGAGAACTTTCAGGGTCCAGCCCATCCCCCACCGTAACGACCGTAGCAACCGAAGCGACCGAGGGCGTAGGCGACGAAGGAATAACCGTAGGAACTTCGGACACAGCCATCGTAGATAGGCGAGATGAAGAACCGGGGTTCTTCAAACGAACGTAGGAGGAGGGAAAGCAACTATCGTGATAGAAGCTAAAGACTTGAAGCTATCGTGAGATAGGAATCAAGGGCTCTGATTGGCCTGATGACTGTAGATTCGCTACTGAGGCGGAGCGAAGATAGAAGTAAGGAAATTACTTAGAACATTCAATCTAATTTATTTATACTTGTACCGCCGACTCCGGCATACGACAAGTCCCCGCCGGCACAGGGTTAGCGCAAACCAGAACTACCACTAGCTACGAACAAACCAAACCTCCGACCCCGTACCTCAAACATGCCCGCGCCATGCCCACAATACGAACACTAAATACAAGACCATCCACGGTAAAGAAAGTCCTCCTCGCCCCCGCATCCGAAGTACCTCTGGTATGGCACAAACCGCAGCCCCTGTAGCAAGTCCGCATCCTTCCTGAACAAGGAGTACGAGGGGCGAACCCACGAATACCAAGATAAACAGGCGACAGGCAGGACCCAGGCCGAAGCCCAAAGCTGAAAGGGTGTCCGACAAAGGCAAGTTCCCCGTACAAAAACAAAAATTCCACTACCGCCCGGTCTGAATACCGTCCCGCAAGCCCTCCTCCACAGTAGAAAACCAACAACAATTTATCAACACAGGCGGCACCAAGGCAGAGAGGTCGTGACCAACATGTCCACAACTCGCATCCGCATGCCAGGCCGTCGACCCTATGAACCCACTTTGCCGAGTGCCTCCGAGGAGCGTAACGGTGAGGAGGACCTGTACCCGCTGCCTGTAACCCCAAACACAAAATAAACAAAAGAAATACATGGAGGTGGTGACAGACCGAGAAGGTCAGTAGGGCCTATCTCCTACCCGTGGTGCCATGCCCCCGCCCGCCGTTCCCACAACCAAACTAAAGAAACCAAACAAGCCCCACAAAACCCAGCACACAAGACCCAAACAAGTCCAACCCAGAGGTCGCAACCCACTATCCGCACAGGTGGCCATCAACCAGCCGGTCCGCCAGGAAGCTTTACAGCACTCAGCAGCTTGACCTTAACAGCCCAGGCCAGCCGGAAACACTTAATTAGACCTCGCCCAACCTGACGCAAGCCCGACCGGTGCTCGCAGGTGCCTCTCCCCGCCAAGTCAGCCCCCCCCAAGCCCCACACACCAGGCATCGCAGTTCCCATCCAGCCCCCTCAGTCCCTCGGGCAGATCAACCGCCCGACAGCCACAGGACAGCCGATACCTGACCCCATCAAGCAGCCACTGATCTTGGCCGCGCCAACAGAGTCCCATCCCCCAGCACCATGTAGCCGAGGGGGGCCACCAGGACGAACCCGGGGCCACAACATACGCGCCGGCATCCAAAGACGCCGGCAACAGTCCCAGCCCGCCCGAACCGAAATCCAAGCAAGCCGAGAGGGAAACCAAGGAACCCGGAGGCCCCCCAATGTGGGCCCCAAAGGGCCACACCGTAGACTGACGAAAGGTGCCCAAACTGACGCTTCAGAGAGGGCGGGTACCAGGATAGGAAACGAGACAAACAGAAGGTAGGCCCCACTTGCAATGGGTGTGACCGCCAACCACCATCCGTAACCACACCGACCCTTGCACTAGACCAAGCGTGGCCCGGCAACCAATCGCCCCACACCACCCCGGGCAGAAGTTCATCCGCGCCAGGAGGCAAAAGATTTCAGGGTCAAAGCCATCCCCACCCAGAAGTGAAGAGGTGACACCTGACTGAACCACCGTAAATGCCACAAGGACGTAAACTCCAAGGGAACGGTGATAAACGACATCGTAGGATTCCGATCGTGAGAATAGTAGACGAAGGGCGGGGCCGGCGAGGCCCCCGTCCCTTAAGGAATGATGCGACCGGTACGACGTGTTGATACTTGGGAAGGTCATCAGTCTAACCCAAGGGCGTTTTGTATCGTGAACACTAAGGACTCCGTTAAAACCCAACAAGAAACATGAGCTGGCCCAAAGAACGACACGGGTGTTTCCCCCCACAGCAATGTTCAAATCCCCCAACCCCCGAACGCGAAACTCTGCGAGTAGACGATAGACAGAGAAGCCGAAGACTTTTTACCGAGGGAGGGCTCGTAGACGCCAAAGGTGAATAGGCTCGAAGCGAAATCATCGTGAGAATCAAACAACGACGAGGAGGCGAAAACAAGTAACCACAACGCAAAACTGCCAAACAACAGAACCTCAACACCAAAGATCCCAGGAACTACTGAGCGAACTCAGATATCTCCCCCAGAATCAAAGGCATCGAAGGACTATCGTGGTGCGAAAGGAACGCTACCGAGGCGGAGCGAAGATAGAAGTAAGGAAATTACTTAGAACAAAGCGTGAAGAGCCTATCTTCCTTGGTCGTATCGACCTCCTTATATAGTGCTCTTCCGCCAACCCTAACCCTGATGACTCACAAGTGTGAGCCTCGTGAAAAGCCTTACCAAAGTCATATGACTCAAATGAGTCATACGCGCGAGACCCATGACTCATAATTAAGTCATGTGCGAAACATAACAAATCATAACATAACCAAGTCATATGACTCAAATGAGTCATACGCGCGAGACCCATGACTCATAATCGAGTCATGTGCGAAACATAACAAATCATAACATAAACAGGTCATATGACTCAAATAAGTCATACGCGCGAGACCCATGACTCATAATCGAGTCATGTGCGTAACATAACAAATCATAACATAAACAAGTCATATGACTCAAGCGAGTCATATGCGCAAAACCCAAGACTCATAGTCGAGTCATGTGCGAAATCCTGAGCTACTTGTCACATCCGTGACAGATAGAGTCTACCGACTGGCAAGCGTAGAGATCTTGAGTGTACATAACTCTTGAAGCCGATCAGCATTACACGGTCTCGTCACGGTCAAGCGGTCTGGGAGGCCAGATAACAGAAAGTTTACAATCCTGGATATTGGCACTATCATGGAGATAGCTCACCTAATCCCGGAGGTCGACGGGAGGTGGCTCGTTAACAGTCAGATCAATTTAAGAATGTTCAATGAGATATATTGACCCGACATCGGATCAAATGACGGCCCCTCGACAAATTCTACATTGTGAAAGGCCGTCTCGAAGACACAGAGATGTTTCATGTGTTGAAAACAAAAATGGAGATTTGGCCCAAGGCTACTGCTCCAACGTCAAGCAATGGAGTTGTACCAAATCTCCTCGTTTTTGATTATAGTACTACAGGGCCAGTGCAACATGGCGAGCAATTTAAAAAAGGAGCTGAGGCAAAGATAAATGCGACAGTAACACAGTCTCAGAATTGAGAGCTTATAGAAAACATGTTACTAGTAGAAATAGAATATTAAATGAACGGAAAGTAATGACTTTGTCTGGCAAACCAGTGAGATCAATAATAATTGTAGGATGGAGCGTGATGTCCGGCTGGCAACATTAATAGCGTTCGAAGCATAGTAGACGGCGTCGGGGACAGGCTGGATACTATCCATATAACGGACTCAGAAGTAACAAATATGAGCATATGAGCTAGGACGTAAAGTCACGGATATCGGCATCAGCAACGCCCGGAGGGGATGGGACGTGCGGCAAATGTCAGGACGTAGGACAGATATAAGGCATAGACTAACGTGTCAGAAGCAAGTCCAGTGGTTGGAAGCACACAGGGCGTGCCCAGACATTGTTGAATGTCATCTGACGTACAGGATGAGGTGGAGAAACAGCAAGAAGTACATGACACACAGGACGCGTCGACCGACGTGAACTGGCGTCAGGATGCACAGGAGGCATGGGGCGTAATGAGTAACAGTGAGACATCCGGACGCGGCAACGACACGTCAGACGGGGGTATTTTTTTTGCTGATCCATGTTAGAGACTCTTGAAGCTACATCTCTGATAGAAGACCTGAAAATGGCATTTGAGATTAGTGATCTACAGTAAGCTACCTTCCTACTCACCCTCCATATCACCTATACACCAAACTGAATCCATCTTATCCAAGAATAGTACATCAAGTCAGTCCTCAAGAAGTATGGCATAGTAGAATCACGTTCCGTATCTACACCTTTACCAAAAGGCACTCAACTTACGAAAGGTACTGAGGAAACACAGATACCAAATACCAACCTATATGAATCTATCATAGGATCACTTATGTATTTGACAACTAGTACAAGACCCAACCTGTCGTATACCATTTCCTTTCTTTCCCAGTACTCTTCATATCCTATTGAATAACATGTCAAGGCCACTAAATACGTTCTACGATAGGTTCATGGAACTTAACATATTGGATTGTTCTAGCCACATACCACGACTAATGCTATCGATACTTATGTTAACGCCAACTACACTACCTGTTTGGATACCCACCCATCCTTTAGTGGATACATCGTCCCGTACCACCAAGCAAGTATTAGCTAGCAATCCAAGAAATAACCTACAGTCTCCATATTGACAACCAAAGCACAAAATGTCGCTATGTCCTTAGTAACACAATAAATCAAATGGTTCCAAAAAGGTCTTCACAATACTCATTTAAATACACCAATCACAATATATGCAGACAACACAGGTGTGAATTTCCTAGCATCAAACAATCAACTTAACGACCAAACCAAAAATATTGATATCCACTTTCACAAAATTAGAGAAGATTTGCATCACGGTTCATTCAAACTTTTGAAGATCTCCTCTTCAAAAAACCTTGCTGATACTTGTACTAAAGTACTTACGAAGCCAGCACATGAGTACATTATAAAATATTTGGGTAGTAGGTAATGACATTGACCGTCTCCGCTACACCTCCGGTGATTGAAATTTATTACCTATTTGGGATCGCCAGCTGGCAGCTATTGGGGGTTCAAGGGGGCCGCCTAGTTTAGACACGAACACGTCTCTGATAGTTACTTCAGCATTTAGGTCTACCCCTCCTCTCTCCTCTCCTCGGCTCGATCGGCTGATACCCTACTACCACACTACTCTTCACCTTCGGCTGGCACCCGTCCAACTGCCAAACACTATCTTCCCTTCCTGGCTGGCACCCTACTGCTGGCTGGCATCCTACTGCCCCTCATTTCGCTCCACTGGGCCTTGGCCCTTTATCCCAGCCTCCATTAGAGGATAGCATGGGTTTCTCTGCACTGCCACATGCTCACCACTTCGTCTTTGCAACGGGGTCTCCCTCTGGGAAGATGGATCCCAAGGTTGCGACCGCACCGAAGTATTCTTTCAGAAGTAAAGATGAAGATAATCAACAGTAGAGTTGAAAAAATAAAACGGTAAAACTTAATATCGTTAAGCCACAGCTTTACTCAATTAAGTCCTGATCTCGAGAGGTAGTTGATTGCCAGAGTCGAGGAGAACTCGCATATACTTAAGTAGGTATGGTATGCTGCCAGTTACTCCCCATCACTACTCGGCATTCATGAGCACCCAACTCCCGTAGGCTGTCTAGCCAACCTCTACGGGTCGGACCAAAGATCCCCCGTAACGAGCTAGACCACTCCGCAGGTTGACTACCAATAGGCGCTACCCACAGTCAACCCTCCTAGAAGTAGGTCTTATCGTGACCTCGGACTAGTGTCTCAGAGTTCTTAACGATTCTCCAAAACTATTACTCTTTCGGGGCAACAGACTTTGGTTACCTCGCCTATAGGCCTCCAGTAACCTCACATACTACTCCTGACTTCAAAGCAGTATTACTCCGTCAGTTTTGGTCCGTTTTACACGAAGCCACCTGGAGGCCATTCTCCAGGTTCTCCTCTTCCCTCTCATATATCCTGCGGACAGCTTCCCGTCGGACGGACGGCGTGAGCGCATACGGAGTTACGGCAACATCTCCTCTTGGAGACTTTTGCTAGACTTACAGCAACTCTTCAGGCTGTAGCCCATGACGCTAGGGACTTATAACTGGGCCGGAGGGGGGTGTTAGCAACCATACCTCCAAGTTACAGCTTGTTCAGAGCTCAACTGGTTGTGCGAGAATGATCCGCACAACTTAGGATTTGAACACCCTATGTAGTTTCGCATGACAAACAATCTAGTAACTTCCTCCGAAGTCCTACGTAACATGTTACTTTCAAGGTAGGGTAACTTGACTCCATAGCAGGGTAACCCATAGCCCAAGGCAGGGTAACCTGAGTCCGAAGGAAGGGTAACTCTACCTGGACTCTCCGTCAAGTAATTCAGGGTAATTCCCAAATTGACTACTTGGATTACCCTACAGAGTAGGGTAACTCCCAACCTCTACTAGTACCTATATACCTTTGGTATGGTCTAGTATGCCCGACTGAGGTACCTAACCATCAGTACCTCCACTCAGTAGACCTAAGTCTACCGCCATCCCTACCACAGTAGTCTCTTGATGCCGGTATGGGTATAGGTTTGGCTACTTGTAATAGTACTCAGTGGAGCCTCGTTACAGTCTTGGAGGGGTTTTTCTCCTGGCTGCTTGGTTTCCTCTTACCCCCATTGCTGGGCTGTATGCCCACAGATGGGTGTGTTTCTGCGAAAACTAGTAAACTTTACAATCACCACAATTTTGACTTTGTAGTTCTTAGGCTTTAGTATATGATAGAGTATCTCATAACCATTTGGAAATATATTCAAATTGAAAATTGGAGGAGAAATAGACCTTCCAGTAGAATTATAAAAATTGTGCTAAAAAACATTTTTTCCATAGCAAGATAGCCTGTATCAAGATCTATCTACTATTAATTATTCAAATGTTTTCAGGAGTACAATTTGATGTTATTGAAGATTGTCTTAAAAGCAGAAATTTTAAAATATTTTACAGACATTATAAAACAATACCAAGGATTGCGATACAACAAAACTTTATAGCTATTAGGTGCAAAAATAGGGTTAGTAGGAGTAGGTATTAGGGTTAATATTGACATTTTTTACCAGAAAATTTGACAATTGAGTAATACTCTGAAATAGTTTGAAAGTAATAAAATAAGTATTGTAGTAAAAAGGCCATGTGAGTGTCCTCCTGGTTCTCAAAACAAGTGAAAGCCAGTTGATAACTGTTAGCTACTATGTAAAACATATATTAACATGTGTTATAACTCTTTTTTTTTATTAGTCTCAATAATTTAGCCCTATTAGAATATAAAACTCATAAAAATAGAAACTTTTTTACATAGTACAAAAGAGACAAAAATAAGAATTTATCTCATTATATTCTGGTTTATTTTAACTTAGGAATTGTTGAGTTATTTGAATTTGTTTGTGAAAAAACGGTTTTTGCATTTTCCCGAAAGCCTCCTGGTTGCTATGCAAACTAAAAGTGCCCATAACTCAAAATATGAAAAAATGTAAGTTTACCACTTTTCGCAGAAATGCACCCAGATACGTTTATCCATCTGGTGCGTGGGACCGGCGGTTGATGTTTACTAGAACTACGTGAGCCTGGCTACGGAGGCCGAGTAGTTTTGGACTTAGGTTCTTAGGTACTTGGGGTTTCCCTTGACAGGGGTTTGTCTTTCATGTATGTTGAGGAGTGTCATCTGTCAGGGCGAGGGATTTCCTTGGTTTTGGTTACTTGGATGTGGTTTTCTAGAAGTGTGCACTGCTGGATGCTGTTCAGGGAAGTTTTTTCGACCAATCTGCTCCGGCGGGTATGGTTTTTCTTCTGGCTGCCGCGTCCTGGACAGTGGTAGAGGTTTGGGTCTACATAGCATGAACTGACGCAACCCATATACCTTAAACATTAATAAAAACTAAATATAAAACAAAAAAAAGAAAAAAAGAGAAGAAATAAAAAGGCAGTAGGTAATGAGGGAAAGTGTTGAAATTTCTTTCGAATGTTATATTTCAATATATTTAATGATAAACATTTTATTTTCACTTACTTGGTTATGTTTCGGTTAATACCTGTACGCTGCGAACACTGTTACAGCTGGGTTATTTTTACGTTAATCTCATAAATATCTCCTTGAACACAGGCAGGGAGCTTATGTGTTATTTTCTTATATGGTACAGGGGATAAAATTGGGATTTTCATTATCTTTTACGCACAGTTATGCATGGTGGTTACATATTAGATTAGTGATATTTCCTTAATATTTCCTGCACACCACCTTAGATTTATGAGTACTTTTCCAATTTTAGTTAGCAGGTTTTCAGCGCTAAACACGTTCGCACTTATATTTTTCGAGCGAGAAACATGTTCTTACTTATATTTTTCAGGATTATATTTCTTTTACTACGAGCTAGCACACTCTTTTGTATATAGGAGCTACTGTTAAGGGGTCCTGTTCCTATATCAGTACATGCGACAGGCAACGATACTTCTCTTATAGTATCTATGACACTATATCTTTAGTACTTATAGTGTGCGTTCACACTATTACTTTTCTTCGTCGTCTTCTGATAGTATGCGTTCACACTATTATCTTTTCTCTTGTTACACCTAGTAGTCGTAGAGGCGTTCCTCTTCTACTAAGTTCATATAACTATCATGAGGTAGATAGAATAAAGTAAATTCGTTCTTAAAATAATAAGTAGGAAAATAACTTAGATGGTTGCGTGAAGAACTAACTAACTCGCCTCCAAGGACTCCTTATATAGTCCTTCCCTCAACCCACTTACAAATCAACCCATCGGCAGTCTGCCTTGCCAGTCTGCCTAGTGCAGCCCCCTCGCGCAGCCCCATGACCTCTGAATAGATCATGTGCGTGAAACATAACATAAAACATAACATCAACCTAACGAGTCTGCCTTGCGCACAGCCTCATTGCATAGCCTCCTTATGCAGCCCCGTGACTTCTAAATAAGTCTCGTGCGTGAAACATAACAAGTAAAACCCCAACGAGTCTGCCTTGCAGTCAACCTCGCTGCATAGCCTCTTCATAATCACACGCCTTTATATAGGTCATGTGCGTGAAAGTAAATCCTAACATAAAGCAAACTACGTAAATCAAACTACGTAACAAAGGAAACTTATAAATCAATTTCATAACAAAAGAAACTTACTATGTCAGATTAGAATCGTGACAGCTACCGCCCACACACCTTACTTTGAAGAAATAAGGGACAGAACTTCTACCAATTTACATCAAACTGTTACCACTACTAACAAAACGTGGCCACAATATTCTTTCAATATCACATAGTTTGCTTAAGATAGACATACGATCACACTGTTAAAGTGACAATTACGAACAGACTAGAGTCTACTGAGTAGAGGTACAATTAGTTAGGAACCTCAGTGGGGCATACTAGACTATACTAAAGGTATATAGGTACTAGTAAGGGTTGGGGGTTACCCTACTCTTTAGGGTAACACAATTAGTCAATTTAGGAGTTACCCTGATTTGCTTGACAATGGGTATGGGTAGAATTACCCTACGTTTGGACTAGAGTTACCCTGCCTTGAGCTACAGGTTACCCTGATATAGACACAAAGTACCCTACTTTGGAAGTAACTTGTTGTGCAGGACTTCGTAAGAAGTTACTAGATTGTTTGTTACACGAAACTATATAACATGTTTAAATCTTGAGTTGTACAGATTAGATCCACATAACCAGTTAAGCTCCCAACAAGCTGTAACTTGAAGGTATGGTGGAGGACACCCCCATCTGGCCCCGCTATAGGTCCCTGGTGTCATGGTCTACAGCCTAGAGAGTTGCTGTAACTCTAGTAAAAGTCTTTCTGTCTAGATACTCCTGTAACTCTTTATGCACTCACACCGTTCATCCAACTAATAGCTATCCGGAGGATATATGATGGAAAATAGGAGTACCTGGAGAAAAGCCTCCCAGTGGTTTCATGTAAAATGGACTAAAACTGATAGAGTTATACCACTTTGGAGTGAGAAGTATTATGTGAGGTTACTGGAGGCCTGTAGGTGAGGTAACCAAAGTCTGTTGCCCTGAAAGTGTAATAGTGTTGGAGAATTGTTAAGGACTCTGAGATACTAGTCTAAGATCACGATAAGACCTAGTTCTAGGAGGGTTGACTGTAGGTAGCATCTACTAGTAATTAACATCCAAAGTAGTCCATTGAGGGTGCTACGTGACTATTATCTGAAATGATATAGAAATGAGTTGGGCTGGATAGATATTCAGAGGCTGTGAATGCTTGTAGAAGACTAAGTGTAAATAGGTAGAGAGTTCTATAGTTAGTACAGTATCCGCACAGGCATGACAGCTCACCACTGGCATGTTCGTGATATCAAGAGTGCTTACTCCTCCAGTTGCATTGAAGATGCAGTGGCTAAAACATCTCTATCGAGCAGATGTTAAAACACCACTGAGTGGTCTAGTTTGCTACGGAAGATCTTTGGCCCAACCCAACGAGGTTTGCTAAACAGACCATGGGAGTTAAGTACTTGCGAACGCAAAGTAGTGATGGGGAGTAACCAGCAGCATACAAAACCTACTTAACTATATGCAAGTTCTCCTATACTCTGGCAATCAACTAATTCACGAGATCAGGACTTAATTGAGTAAAGCTGTGGCTTAACGATATTAAATTTTACCGTTTTGTTTTTTAACTCTACAGTTGATTATCATTATCTTTACGTTCAGAAAGAACACTTCCATGCAGTTGTCACCTTGGGATCCATCTTCCCACAGAGGGTCCCCATTACATGAAGATTGAAAAAGAAGAGACATCTTAACCAGTTAGTACCTATACCTCTCCCTACTCTGTTCAAGGAACTCCTTACCTACATAACTGGATAATTGATACAGGTACAAGCTCACATATGACAAGCAACTTAAACCTTCTTATAAACTTCAAACCAGAAAATGGGACTATTAAATTGGGCGATAACTCAGTAATAGAGTCTTATGGCCGTGGATCAGTTAAGATAATAGCCAAAACATTTAATGGTCATATCAAACCAGTCATCCTTTAATACATTCTTTAGGTTCCTAAGTTGAGTTAAAGTAATTTACTTATATGACACTATTATTTCTTTGAGGAAAGGATTTTTTTCAAAGAGTTCTGGGAAGGATATGTATATTTCTAGGAAAAATAATAAAGTTTTATGGAAAAAATTAAAAAGAAAGGATTATGTTGTATAAGAACAAAAGAAAAGGCAAATAAGATGACTTGCCAACAGTGGCATGAAGCCCTACATCATCCCTCATCTCTCTATATCAAAAGCAGCAACTACTCTGACAATCCCAACATACTCCAGATTCATAAAGACTGGTACCGTGAAACCTGTATTACCTCCAAGTCCACAAAATACAAGCCCTCTCCAAATGAAAAATAATGTGATAAACCATTTGAAGTAATCCGTTAGGACCTCAGTGGACAGTTCTCTAACCAATCCTTAGAACGATATAATAAACCATTTAAACTAATCTATTCAGACCTTAGTGGAAAGTTCTCTAACCAATCCTTCAGCGAATCCTGATAATACATTATCTTTATCGGTGATTACACCAGCTATACTTGGATATACCTGCTCAAAGTAAAGTCTAACACAGTCACAGTATTCACCAAGTTCATCTACAAAAGGCAAACTCAGGACAACGCAACTATAGAATAATTCAGAACATAGGACCGAGGTAAATATATTAACAATAACATAACCCTTTTCAATAAATATAGAATTGTAGATGAAAAAACTGCTCGCTATTCTCATGAATCTAATGGTGTTGCCGAACAATTTCAAGTTAATAGTACTATTATTACCGCTACACATTCAATGCTTAAAGGCTTACCACTACAACTCTGAGCTGAGACAGTCATCTTAGCGGTCTATCTTCAGAACTGACTTCCTAACCGATCCATAAACAATTCAACACCCTATGAATCTCTCTACAACAAAAAGTAGTTGATAAAATACCTACACCCATAATCAACTCAATGCTTTGTCTACATATCCGAGGAGACACAACTACCAGGAACAAAGTTACAGCCGTAGGCTATCAAAGGCTATCTTGTTGAATATACAAATTCCGACGAAATATACCAGATATATCTCCCTTCGCAACATAATATTTCAGAAAAGAAACAGATTTACTGGACAACTAAGACAGTAATACTCATTGAACCAAGTAATCCTTCGCCTCCAGAAACAAAATTTGTGACAGTTCATTCATTATCCCTTCCTTTAGCTGCACGATAACTGGATAAGGCTATGGAATTGGAACCAGAAGAACTCCCAATACAAACAACAATCGAAGTACACCCTACTCCACTACCAGAAGAACCAGAGACCTACAATCAATTTGCAACGCCCTCTCCAACACCAAAACCACTGCAACCAGAGGTTGAACAAGCTGTACTAACACCGATACCAGAAGAACCCTCTGCAATACAAACAAGATATGGAAGAGTCTCTCACCTACTTGTATGCTTCGGCATCCATATTACGGAAATGTCTAAGAAACATCTAAGCAACTACATAGGCAAAAATTCTACATTGCGTCCTTTGCGTCATGTGGGTCTGACGCAAAGGATTTCCAGAACGAAAATAGTTAACTTGAACATACAGGGACGTGGCAACAAACATCAGGACCCAAAGGGCCTTATCTGCCAAACTCAGGACGCAACGTGATGTACCTGCCAAACTCAGGATGCAACGAGACATACTGGCCAAACTCTGGACGCAAGAGAAAATGCACCTAAAACTCTGGACGCAACTGAATACAGAAACAGAGAAATCCAGAATACCTCTCTTAAAATTCAGACTTCACCAGATACAGCCAATATAAAGCATAACTTATGCCTAGGTTATTCTAAAATAAACTATATTTTTACAGTAAACAAGATTTATTTTTATAGATACACAGGCCCGGGCTAGATTATAAAAAGTAAGTGAGGATAGACGAGTATTACCGAGTCTAAGAGATAAATCAAGTTATAACTCCACCAATATTAGTGCTGAGTAGATGTTCTTTATACCGTTGGAAAGCTGGCATCGAGTAGAATATTAGTATAAAGTATGGAGTACTGCGCCTCAAGGATGGTTGAGGAATCTAGCGTCAAAATCAGCACTTTGCTAGGGTAAACATCATCTACAGAATAGGCTATATCTCCACCAATATTGATGCCGAGTAGACGTTCTTTATACCGTTGGAAAGCTGGCATCGAGTTAGACGTTGCTGTAAAGTATCGAGTACTGCACCCAAAGGACGGCTGTGGTATCTGGCGTTAAGGTCAGCACTTCTCTAGAACAGAAAATATGCTGTATCTCTACCGGTATTGATGCTGGGTAGACGTTCTTTACACCGTTGCACGCTCCGCGCCCTCTATTTTCCTGACCATAACTTTCTTATGCATTCTCAACACCATCGCGTCTGGTGTGAATCCTCACTTTTGCACGCCTACCTCCCTCCCACTTAGGCTTCAAGTCTCTGCTTCGCGCTCCAATGTCCGACATTGGTTCCGCCCACCCCTCTAGGGCGAGCTCTGCTCAGCACCTCCACCCCACGGTCTTCACAATCCCGGCCCTCCTACAGTCCTTACAGCCTGTCCTTGGAGATGCTTTCTCCTCCGTCCTCCCTCTCATCTTGTCAGACCTTCGCGACCTCAGTGAAGGCGAGGCCATCCTCATCCCCCTCCTAGTTGCTACCCTCAATGGACTTGCCACCACCAACGAACGAATCGACCTCCTCACTGCTAAAGTTCAGGGGCTGTCTGACGGTGTTTCCGCCACTCAGGCCCCCTCACTTTCATCCCTAGCCCCTATTGAGTCAGCTCTGCGTGACCTGTCACAAAGGCTTTCCCAACCACCGCCCCCACGTCAGCAAGCTCCGGCGCCTCCGGCTCCGCCCCCTACTCGTAAAGGGAAAGAAGTCCCTCCCTCAGCCCCACCCCCCCAGGCCAACACAGCTGTTAGGCATATAAGACCTAGCATAGTAGTATGGTCACTCATATGACCATAAAGGTCAAGTGACTCGATAAGATGGTTGCGGCAAAGCTATATAGGAATTAAAGTAATAATTTCTAATCTATATCTCCCTGACCACGAACCATATGAGACCACTCACTATAAGTGAATAGCCGACTGAGAGATTTTCTATCAATTAGATATAAGACCTCCGGCGCTATCAGATTAAACCAGAAGTTACCAATACCCATTCAAGATTAGGTGTATGTCGGACGGCTCTAATAGGGGTCCCTCTTAGAGGCAGGAGGTCCGAGGGGAACCACACTTGAATTGGAAGACTGGGGATGCATGAAGCCTTTCTATGATACTGGCGTGTCGAGACTCATGCATGCATATATTAATTATGCACCAGTTCCTGACAACGAACTTAGCTAGTTCTTGATCAGAAGGGACGATTGGAATGATAGCCATCCGGACTACATTTACATACTTAGTCCATTCAAGCCTAGAGATCGGAAAGAGATCATTGGGAGATAGGACGCTATCCGCTCAAGATAAATATCTCGTTCCAATTAAGGTTAAAGTGGTGTACGAACTTTCAGGGTCAAACGGTGTTCACACTTAGTAGAAACTAAAGTTAAAAGCTCCTCGGTACAAGTTAGTATAGGAATACTAAGTACCGGTAGATTAGTATAAATAGGTTTAAGGTCTCCGGGTTAGTTAGAGGAATCAAGCAACGGAGAAAAGACCTTAACAATATAATAAGTTTACAACTACGAATCTTTATTCTTTTATTCTTTACTACTTTACGAGTCTTCCTAGACAATCTCCGATCAAAGATTCAGGCCCTAGTCCGACCGATAAGTCTGATCTCAGCTACCGCCTAACAACGGCACAACTTCCTGCCGTCCTACACCCCCAACATGCCCCCTCCCGCACACCCCTTTATCAGGTTGGAGCGATTGTGGACGGGTATGACCTTGACACCCCCCGCTATGACACCGTTATGGATAAGAACTACGGCAACTCCGAAGCCTACGCGGTCAAATACCCCAACTCGTGGGAGGCCCGGACCTTCCGTGCTGGCAAATACCCCCCCCTCTCTGAGTGGACCCCTGGCAACATGGATCCAACCTACCTACGCCCTCCTCGCTCATTCGCCCTGGCTGCCGCCGCTGGGGGCCGGAAGAAGTCTAAGGGGCCCAAGCCGAAACCACCTTCTGCTGCGCAAGTCGCATCAGGCACCACGGCTCCTCCTGTTAAAGAGGCTCACATCCTGCCAGCAGCACAACACCGTTTCTTCGCCTCTCACTCCTCCCCTGCCCTCCATCCCGAAGCCGAAAGAATTTCCATGACCCTTCCCGACATCGCTGCTTCGGTTCTCCGAGAAGCCAACTACCCCCTACCTCTCTCCCTATCTGCCCGGGTCAACGACAGAGGCTCTGTCACCCTCACCATCCTTGACCCCTACACTCCCGCCACCTCCTATGCTCCATACTACCAAGCTCTCGCCAATCGCCTCAACCAACTCTCTCTGGTAGGCCACAATGCCTACCTGCCCTTCCATCCCGCCCCCAACGAGACCCAACTCGCCATCTACTCCCTCCCCCTCACCTACCTCTCAGTAGACCAAGACGACCTCCTCTCCCTTCTCCAGGAGTCCGTCTGCAACGCAACGGGTGTCACCATCTTCTCAGCCTGCTATCTCAACCGCGACTTGGAGTCCAGGATGTCCAAGTCCGCTACCTCTGTTGTCGTCACCATCGCTCCTGAGGACATCAATGCCATGGGAACCTCAATCCACCTCTTCTCTAGAAGACGCCGAGTTGAACGCGGCTTCTCATTCAACCGCTTCACCCAGTGCCGCCACTGTTGGAAGTTCAGTCATCAGGCCCCTCGATGTAAGCTGGATCACCCGATATGTCCAATCTGCTCCCTCTCGCACACACGTTCGGCGCACCACTGCCAGAATCCCACCTGCCCTAAAGCGGGTAGCGCCAAAGCGGTCCTCAACTGCTGCCCCTCCTCAACTGCTTCCTGCCCTAACTGTAAGGAGCCACACGCGGCCACTGACAGCGACTGCCCGGAACGACCAGCCCCGACCCCCAAAGACCCCCCCACCTCACAACCATTAGTTCACGATGACGAGGATGGCATGGATGTCGGCCCTGATGGTACCGACCCTGGTGCTGGCCCCTCAATCCCGAGACAAGCTCTTGCCCTGCCTTTCGCAACTCCCCACTGCCCCCGTCCACGCGTCCCGCCCGAGATACCTCAGACAGCCACTCCTTCCTCCTCCAGGGCCAGCGTCCCCCCCACCCACGGGGACTCTGACCCAGCCCGTTCCTTTGACAACCCCTCCGGCTTGTCCGGGTAAATGTCTTCTCCCGACTCTCCTGTCCCCAGGCCCTCTGGCAGGGATCCTGGCCTTTTAAACCTCTACTTCGTTCAACAGCTTGGGTAGCTGGGATGTTTTTCTTTCTTTGTTTCAAAGTTTTTCTGCTTTGTCTTCCTTACCTGCAATTGTGGCCATACAGGATCCCCCTGTGTGGCGGGCACGCTTACCTTCCTTCCCTGGTTATTAATGTTTTTCTCCGCCTTCCACTTTCGGCAAACCGCGTGTGGCTTGCTACGCTCTTTTGTCTTTTCTTGAAGTTGTTTCCCTTTTACCTGTGTGGGTGGGCCAGTCTGCCAACGTGATGGCGGTCGACCTGTTCTCCGATGTAGGCTTTTGCTCCTCCTCACAAACTCGCCTTCGGGTGTACAATGTGTACAACACCCAAGGCGTCTCAGCCCATATACGCATTGTTCCTCCTGAGCTATGTTTTCCTGATTTAAGCTTTCCCGTTTTTGTTGTGGGAGACTTTAACCTCCACCACCCTCTTTCCGACCCATTGCGGGTCATCTCATCTACCGAACTTGGAACGTCAGTTCTTTATTTTCAATTGGCCTCTTTACATGGTTTTTCCCTCCTTAATACCCCTAGTGTGTTTACTTATTTTCCCTTTGCCTCCGTGAGAAGGCCCTCCATTCTTGATCTTTCCTTTGCCAATAGCACGGCGGCACGACTCTTTGCGGAATGGGCTACCCCGCTCCCGTCCACTGGCTCTGACCACGTTCCGATCTACATTTCACTCTCCACTCCATTATTGCGCCCCCCTGACCCCACACCAGCCTGGGCTAAGACCGATTGGCCTGCCCTTGGTGATGCCCTTAAGTTGTTTGTTGTTTCTCCACCTCCCACCCTCCCGACCTTGTCCTCTGCCATGAGCTGGTTCGACAGCAATGTTGACCGCCTCCGCACCACTCTCCTCCTGCACACCCCCCTCAATCGCATGTCGACCCGCTCTAAACCTTGGTGGTCGCCGCTCCTCTCCTCTCTCAGAATCTCCTTTCACGCCGCTACACGTTGTGCCCGCAAGGCCCCTAAGGTGGACTCCTGGACTGAGGCCCGGACGTCCCACAATGCTTATTTTAAGGCCATCAAGCAGGTTAAGCGAAAGTACTGGGATGACTTCCTCTCCTCTGCAACCCCGAAGACTGTATGGACAGCCAAACGATTCGCAATGGAACACCCCCCTGACCGGTTTCCATCTTTCCCGGATGCTGACACTCGACTTGCTGTCAACACCGCCCTCCTCACCCACTTTTTCCCCCCTAGAGAGTCCTCCTCCCCTCCTACTATCCTGCGCCGCTTTAAGGACCTTGACGTCCTCACTAAAGAAGAGGTCTCCAAAGCCCTCACATCCAGCTCAAGCTCGTCCGCCCCTGGCCCCGACCACATCCCATACTCGGTTTGGAAAAGAGTCCACGGCACAAACCCAAAGATCCTCACCTCCCTCCTGAGCCCCCTCCTACTACACGGTTTTCACCCCTCATCCCTCAAGCAGGCCAACGGCATTGTACTCGACAAGCCTGGCAAGGCCTCCTATAATACACCAGTCTCCTTCCGCATCAAAGTCCTCCTCCAAACCCTATCCAATATCCTGGAGCATGTGGTAGCTGTAAGGCTAGCCGCAGTTGCTCGGGCCCTTGGCCTCGTCCACCCTAACCAATGTAGTTCACTATCAGGCATGGGCACTTTCGACGCCCTTGCTACCCTCTCACATGAGGTCCGACTTTCGCACAGCATGGGCCTCTGTTCCTCCACACTCTTCCTTGACGTCAAGGGAGGCTTTGATAACATCAACTCAGCTGCCCTATGCGGCAAGCTTCGGGAAAAAGGCGTTCAGCCCTACCTTGTTTCGTGGGTCCGATCCTTCCTACATGGCCGACAATGCCGCCTCCTATACCAAGGTTCTCCTAAAGTCCTCTCACCGGTCCTGGTCGGCACCCCCCAGGGATCACCTGTCTCCCCTCTCCTTTTCCTGATCTACGTTTCCTCCCTCCACTTCCCAGTCCCCAACGGCATAATCCTCTCCTACGTCGACGACTTCGCTATAACAGTGGCCTCGCCCTCCTACAGGCGTAACGTCCAGAAGCTGCAGGCAGTAGCGTCCTCACTCACATCGAAAGGAAGGCGCATAGGTGTTGCCTTCTCACTCCCCAAAACAGAACTAATGCACTGGAGGACGCCCCAACAGAGAGGCCCCCCATCCCCCCTCCCCGTCTCAGTAGACTCCGTCCCCTAGAAACTGGCCCAAGTACTTCGGTGGTTGGACTACTGGCTGGAGCCCGCGACTCCTGCATTGGACTAGGCCACCTCCTCCCATTTCACCAGACGCCTCGCCCTGGTTGAAGCTGCTCTCGCTACAATAGACCGCCTGTCGCGGCCAGGCAAGGGTCTTGCACCACATCTGTGCCATAATCTTGCCTCCTCCCTAGTCTGCCCCATCCTCCTCTACGGCAGCGACCTGCTCTCCCCCAACTCCAAAATGGTCAACAAGATGAGAGCATTCTGGCACCAGGTACAGAGGTGGGTTACAAACTGTTTCGCTTCTACCAACATGGCTATTCTCCCCTGTGAGGCCTCCCTCCCTCCAATCGACCTCCTGATCAAGCACCAACAGCGTCTGGCGGCAGTCCGTCTCGTCTGCCTGCCACCGGAAATCAACCCGGCATCCGCCCGCCTGGACCACTTTGTCCCAACTACGTCCTCCTTCCGGGCACCCGACTCCCTCCGTCTCCCTGGTTCTGTCCGAGGCCGCCACCCTTGGGCTGGCCCCAACTACACCCCCCTCAGATGGTTAACCAAACCGCCCTCCCCACCCAACCAACATTACCTTCCTGTCGATGCAGTCGCCCACCGCATTCACTTCATCATTGGCAACCGTAGTGACCCCCTCCCCCCTGTAAACCCTCTCCTCTTGCCTCTCCTACAGGTAGCCCTGCTTGGGGCCCCTGCCCTCTACGCTTCACTCAAGGCCCGGTGCCGTGAGGAACTCCTTACCTCGTGGCGCCTCCTCTCACCTCCCCCACCCTACTACCTCTTCAGCCTCACCCTACACCCGCACCCCTTTATGGGCCTGGGGCGTTTCCTTTCAGGCCGGCTCCATCAGATGCGCGCCGGCAAGAGCTACTTAGCTGCCCAATCCTCATGGCACGACACCGACCCCTCTCCCCTCTGCCCCTGGTGTGAGGAAGGGGACGAGACGCTCGAGCATGCCCTCCTGTTTTGTTCTGCCAAGTCTGCCGCCCGCCGTCGCCACCTCCAGGGGATAACGGATATTGGACCTGACTCTTCTCTATGGACCTCGATCCCGATCCTTTTGGGCCTCAGTCGCTACCTCACCACTACCAGAACTGGTTTCCCCCCTGACATGTATGCACAATATGCCCCCGGCCAGCCCTCCCTTTCCCCCTCCCCTTCCCTTCCTGCCTCGCCTCAGTTATCGTTGGCTGGGTCGCCAAATGGTCTAAGTGGTGGAAGGTCTCCTGTTTGATTTCATTACTTGTTGTTATGAGATTTTAATTTATTTCCGTTATAATACTTAGTTCGTTAGTAGTTTTTCCTTATGAGTCCTGTGTAGGCAATGCATCGGTTATTGGACGCTATCGGAGGAACTGGTTTTGTTTTTTCTTTTGTTAGTTGTTTGTTTTTGGGTTTTGTTTCTGCCATAGCTCACGCTGCACGCACGTTCTTGTACCTTAACCAAACAATGAATACATGATATAAAAATAAAAAAAAATAAAAAATAAAAAAGTTCTTTACACTGTTGGAAAGCTGGCATCGGGTAGAACGTTGTTATAAAGTGTCAAGTACTGTGACAAAGGGATGGCTGAGGAATCTCGCGTTAAGGTTAGTACTTCACCAGGGTAAACATCACCTCTATAATTGGCTGTATCTCCACCCATATTGATGCCGAGTGGACGTTCTTTATACCGTTAGAAAGCTGGCGTCGAGTAGAACGTCGCTGCAAAGTATGAAGTACTGTACGCAAAGGATGGCTGAGGAATCTGGCATCAAACTCAGCACTTGGCTAGGATACAAAATAGGGTATAACCTCTTGTAAACTCACAGTAGGCAGATGTTCTTTAGTGCAATAGCAAGCTGAAATTGAGTAGAATGTTGACCTAAATTATTAGCTTTGATAGAATAGGGACTGAGGAGCAATAGTAGTTGACAGACCTGTTGTTGATGATCTGGCCGTGATGTTGTGTGGTTGTCCAAGTGTTACTCAACGCGTCACAGTCTGAGAAAAACCTAACAAACACGCAAGTTACCGTGTACTCCCACAATCACAACTATCACTCATTTTTACATTCTACCAGTTCGCCATTTTGGCTGCCAGATCCTTCAAGAGACTAAAATAGAATTTGGTACGTCTCATCTCCAATTTCTGTAGATATTTTTAGATTTGGTCATAGTGTCCAAGTCTGCCAGTGGTAGATATACCGATGGCCGGTATTTGACTTAGTATCATAATTAAGACTCTCTGCTGTCTTGTGTCTCAACATCAGCAAGGATTAAGACTCTCTGCGCTCTTGTGTCAGGATATTAGCAAGGATCACAGTCAACCTAGTCACATTAGGAGTTGAAAATTATGGCATCCTCACTTAGGATAAACTCAGGATGCCGCCAGACACTCCTGGACACTTCAGGACGTCCAGGACGCATGGACGCCACCAGACACCACTGGACACTTTAGGACATCCAGGACGCAGGGGACGCCGGTAACTGTACATTTGCGTCAGGACGTACAGCTGACGCATCCGACTCAGGGTTTTTTTTTGCTGATCTGTCAGGTATACGTTTTGACACAAGTGTACTGGTACCGGCGTACCATGCGTCCTGGACGTCCTGAAGTGTCTTACAACATCCGGGATATCCTGAGGGTCTAGTAGTATCCAACCCATGCTGAGTTCATCCTAAGCGTGGATGCAATAATTTTGAACTCCCAATTTGGCTAGGTTGACTTCGATCCTTGCCCATATCTGACACAAGATAGCCGAGAGTTTCAGTCCTTGCTGATCTCCTGACACAAGACAGCAGAGAGTCTTAATCAAGATACTAAGCCACATACTAGGTATCGGTAAATCTACTAGACTCTATGACCGAATCTAGAAATATCTAAAGAAATAGGAGAGATGAGATATACCAAATTCTACTTTGGTCTCTGGAAGGATCTGGGAGCCAAAATGGCCCACCAGTAGAATGTAAAAGTAAGTGATAGTTGTGATCACAGGAGTAGCTGGTAACTTGGGTATTTTGTTAAGATTTTCTAAGAGTACGATGCGTTGAGTAACAACACTTGAACAACCACACAATATCACAGTCAGTACATCAACAATAGGTCTGTCAACTACCATTGCTCCTCAGTCCCTATACCATCAAAGCTAATAATTTAGGGCAACATTCTACTCAACTTCAGCTTTCCATTTACCAAAGAAAATCTGACTACTGTGAGTTTACAAGACATTATAGCCTATTTTGTGTCCTAGCAAAGTGCTGACTTTGACGCCAGATTCCTCAGTTATCCCTTGGGTGGCAG